>BQNB010000874.1:60962-139683 GCA_026074375.1 Tanacetum coccineum | reverse complement strand
ATACTTGGAACGACCTATTTTTTCACACGGACAACTTTATGTAGTTGTATCAAGAGTAAAGAGCAAGAAGGGTCTAAAGCTGTTATGTTGCGATCAAGATAGAACTTACTGCAATCACACAACAAATGTTGTGTATAAAGAAGTTCTTCATCGACTATAAGTTTTTGACTATTTAGTTTACTTTTTTTAATTTATAACAATACATTCAAGGTGATGAATCTCCATGTTTTACACATGACATATTATGTTAAGCTTTCCTCCTTTAAACATTACGTCTCTTATGTATTCTTATATTTAAACTATTTTTGCATTACATTTTATTGTGTAAGAAAAAAAAACTTAAATCTAGCCGCCCATCGGGCGGGCCTTGAAGCTAGTTTATATATATAAAAAGACTATTAAAACTCTATCTTAATAAAAAAATAATTTTTATGCTTGAAATAATTCATTTGCTAAATATCTATGTATTTATTATTTTTTAAAAATAAATTGTGTAATTCGGGTTATTCGGGTCAACCCGAAAATCAAACTGAATTCAAATTCGGTTTTCGGGTTGACCCAAAAAAATTAAACCGAACTAACCGAACCGATCAACACCCCTAATCTAAATAGTCATTTCATCGTCATCTGAGGCTTTTTTTAATTTCTTTATTAGTTACGCATCAAAATAACCGTTCACTATCACTCAAGTCAAATGTTTGATAACAAAACTTACTTTTTATATTAACACTTATAAAATATGAGATATATGTTTGTAAAATCTTTGAAGGCAAAAAAATATGAATATAAGTTAAAGTGTAGAAATTTATTGAGATGTGAATTTGGGGTTTTGTTGAATTTGGAGTGTGTTTGGTAACATAAAACTTATCGCATAGCTAAACTAACTCATATAGCATCTCGTAACAAAAGAACCTAAACTAAACTAACGCATACTATGTCTCGTAACGAAAATCTGTAACACAACTAAACTAACTCATAGCGCGTCTCGTAGTGTAGCTAAATGAACTCCTATCGCATCTCGCAACTAAACTAACTCATATCACCTCTCATAAGCCGAAAAACCGAACAAAAATACTCTAACCAACACTAATCTAATCCAAACACATAATTTAGCACAAGTTAATCAAATTAGACCTAAAAACTGATTAAAAACACATTAAACACATCAACTCGTAACAATAAGCAACAAATTAATCAAAACGATACCCTAGCAATCATGAAGTGATGGATCAATTCGATATCCTTGCAATTAGCCGCCTCTTTTGAATCATAAAACGTTATACAGCTGAGTGATAGAATCATAACTAGATTAGCTCATGCAGCATTTCGTAACAAAAAAGTTATACTAACTCAACTAAATCCCATAACACAAAAAACGTAACTAACTCATATTGTGTCTCGTAACGAAAAATCGTAACCTAACTAAATTATTTCATAGCGCGTCCCACAATGTAGCTAAACTAACTCATATCATGTCTCGTAGCCCTAGAAACCAAACAAAAACACTCTAACCAACACTAACCTATCCCTAACATACAATTTATCACAAATTAATCAAATAAGACATGAAAACCAATTAAAGCACATTAAACATATCAAATTGTAACAACAAGCACTAAATTAATCAAAATGATACCCTCGAATTGATTAATCAATTCGATATCCTTGCAATCTGCTGCGTCTTTCGAATCATGAAATGTTTTAGGGAAGAGTGATAAGATGGAATCCCCTATTAATGGATCGATTGGAATCATTTATTGTTTAATTGCATGAACACGAAACCTTAGAAATTGGTTGATGTGAATTTGAGGTTTTTTAATATGGAGTGTGTTAGGTAACTGGTACGAGATGGGAGTGAAGTGGAAATAGTTTTGAGGGTTTTGTTTGGGTATGGTTTTTGTTTTGGTCATGTTATAAGTCATAACTCATAATAACAAGTTGTATAAACCAGAAAAAAATTTAAAAAAGCAAAAAAAAAGTAACTTATGAAACATAAGCTTAAAACTAAATATATGTTTGGCACAAGGCTTTTCAAAGCTTATAGGGGTAAGCTTTTAAAATAAGTTTTGTCATACATGGTTTGTATGTTTATCACACTAATTTATATTGCGTGTCTTAACAAAAAAATGTAACTAAACTAGCTCATATCGCTTCTCGTAACCCGAAAAAACAACAAAAAAACACTCTAACCAGCACTAATCTAATCCTAACACAAAGTCACAAACTAATCAAGTTAGACCTAAAATCAAATCAAAACATATTAAACATCTTAAATCACAACAGATTAACAAAAAAGATACCACTGAACAATATACTATATACCATCACGTAAAACGACAAAATAGCAGCACACATTGACTGGGCTTAATGTGACCCAATAACATTCGTTTTCATATTGGGCTTTTTGGCCTGCCCATTACGCAGGCTATATATTATATAATTGAACAATTAAATCTCTCCCTTATGTGTCTCTTATATACCCTTTAAGCAAAACAAAAGAATACGTGTCTCTAAGATACAAAGCTTGCCATCCACTAATCAATTCATCAAACTCTATCATCAATCCATTATCCAAAAAACACACACAAAAAAATCACAGAAACATACACATACCCAAAAATCAAGATCTGAATCCGGTTTGAATATTTTATCACAATCCAAACAAGGCAATAAATGTTTAGCTTTCCTGTTGAAGAATTGAAAAATACATACTTTAATGTCAGGTAAAATTAAAGCTATATTTTTGGGTAAATTAAATTCGATTTTTTCTTAAATCTTGATTTTGTGTATGCGTGCTTTAGGTTCAACGATTGGTGGTAAATAGGGATCCTGAATTTATCAACTTTGTCGAGGTAATTAATTTTTATTTGTATCTTTATTTTTGAGGATTGTCATATTTTTTGGGTTTAATCATACATAATCGATATCGGATTTTTATTGTGGTTTTGTGTTTTAGCTATGTGTTTTCTGTTGTTTTTTATGTTTAATATATGTTGCGTATTTGGTTTATATGAATAGGAAGATCAAGAAGGAGCTGATATTGAAGGAAGACCTAATTGTGTGATTTTTAGTTGTTATTCTTCAGGTATATAAAAGTTGGGGAAATCATGCTTGCTGCCAAAAGCAGGCAAGTTGCCTGTTTAAGATTGAATATTTTAAGCGCTTATTGTTTTACTTCCTTTTTTTACAACAAAAAAACTAAATAATAATGCCCTTTGAAGCATTTGGATTGCTTATGGCATTGTATCATTTATTTGATGTTTTACTTATGAGCCATGTATCATCCATCCCAAGTGTTACGCTTGGTTTTTGCTATGGTGGCATCTTCTATCTGTGTTTGTAGTTTAGTGTTTTGGTTAATGTATTGGGTGTTGATTTGCAAGGAATATAAGTTATCGTTGGACGAGAATCGTTCCTAGCATTCAAGTACAATGTAAGTTTGACAGAATTACTTTTAGTGATCAATTATTTCTTTTACCTTGGATGTGTTTATATGTAACCCTTGCCCCTTTTCTGAGATTTGAATGTTCTAATTTAGTCCTTTGACTTTTTGACTTTTGTTAGTTTCGTTAGAACAAGTACCGTGTTGACGGTGGTGAATAAATGTGATTTTGGTTATTTGGTGATTATGTTGCTTGTGATAATCCTTTTTTGAGGATTTTATATATGTTGAATATGTTTCGGGAGGTTGTCTCGTGTATAGCTTGAAATGCCGGAAACGAGTCCCGACACGTCCGTTAATGTTCAAAATGAGTTTTGGGAAGTTTAACATGGAAATATGTCGTGTAAACATTCTAAGTTCTTGGAAAAGTATTTTTGAGTTGAATAAAAATACTAAGTAACTTCGGGTAATATTTTAAAGTCGAGGTTATTGAGTTTTAAGTAAAGCCGACACAAAACGAACCAACCCGAACCCCCTTGGATTCCTAGCCGGTTTTGAGCCAACAAGGGAACAAGATGGATAGTTTTTAGAATGGCTTGTCCCAACCATGGTACATATGATCTTATCTTGATCCTAAACACACATATCTCATTTTTCACCAAGAATCAAAACACACACTTTTCTCTCTCTTTTTGCTTTGCTCGGCCCTTTTTCAAGCTTTAATATATAATAAATTCATATAAGTAATTAAGGGGTAATTTAAGTATTAACTTAATTATAAGGACCTATTTTATAAATAAATGAATAATATATTCTAAAAAGACCTTTAACCCTAATTAATCTAACGATTTATATTCTAGTGCTTTGTATTCTTCATACTTAGTTTTGACTTTTGAGAACATTAGCCAAAACTTATCAAAAAATAATTAGTACTTTGGCTAATGTACGTTTTTGTTGAAATACTTTGTACGTTTGAACATTAATTAGTACTTTGGCTTATGTTTCATTCTAATGTTTGACTTTGGTACGAGAATGTTATTGTTAGTTTTATTAATGTTTAATGAATCTACCTTGGTTTACACTTATGGTTTTTGTTTGTTTTACCTTATGCATATGTTTATTGATGAGTTTGAGCATTTGGCTATTAAATACATTAATTTTGTACACATTCAATCTTTTCTAGCCAAGCTCAAGCTTTAATCAATCCTACTCAAGACAAGCTCAAGCCTATATGGTTAAAGCTTGACGAGCTATCAAGCCAAGCTCAGTTCAGTTTTTGGTATCATTCGTTAACTCGGTTAGTTTACCTTGGCTAAATTATTACTCTTGTATTTATTATGATGTTTGAAGGCTAATACCTTTGGGTATTAGCCATTATTATGAAGATTTGAATGTTTGGTTTTGTTTATATCGATTGCTTAATTTATCGTTGATTGCTTGTTTATGTTTATCAATATACTTGTTTACGTGCTTTTGTATGCGACCTATCATTTAACTGGATCTAGTGATATAGACCAAGTAAGGTAGATGTCGGGATGACTCTCCATATAGTAATTTATACATCTAGACCAATAGGATCACAAATAACGACCTATCTTTGCCTTTAGATTAGTGAGCTTAGTTGGACAGGAAGGTGAACCTTGGGATCAACGAGTACGTTCTTAATTAATTGGTAAAGACTTGGTTAATGCACTACTAGAGTATAAATTGCCATTAAGCAGTAAGTGGGTAAAGTCTTTATGAGTTAGAGTTTAACAAGATCACCATTGCTTTAATCCCTAAGATAGATTATAATCAGCAATAAGGATGCTTTATGCGGATGCGTTTAATTGTGACAGAATTCTACGTATCTAGGTCTAAGGAAGAAGTACCTCCTTAATCTTAAGAATGATATGTCGCCTCAAGATAAGTAATCATTGCACTAAATAAACAAAACAACATTCCAATTGGATTAAGCATGGCTAATACAGTTTTCTTATATTTGACTAGACTGATCTTTTATCTTATGTTAATTTACGTGTGTGCGTTATCGTGTCTTAAATTGATCTTAGTCACCACAAAACCCGTGCTAGTCTCTCAGACTAAAAATCCCCCTTATCCGTTAGAATTAGGATTAACATAGGTTTAGCATAGATTTAACATAGAATAGAATTAACTTAGTTTAGATAAACAAAATATTAATAAATTAAAAGATTGTTTCTCGCACTTAGTGATCGACACCCTACTTACCACAAAACTCCTATTTGACCGGGTACACTGCCCGTTAAAGTATTGTTTTTGGTAAAGTCGGCAAAATATAAATTTAAAACTTGAAACATAAAATTATAACCACACAACGACACATCACAAGGCCTCTAAGAGTATATTAAATGCATGTGAAATATCTACTTAAGAGGGATCATCCGTATTAGGGGTAAGGTAGTATGAAGACTGTTACCGATGGTATCCTTTCTACACACTCGCGTTTCCCTAGACGTCTATGCCAATTTAATATCTTATGCTAGTTTTCTAGAGCCTAACGCGCACATCCATCAACAAGAAGCAACATTAAAAGGATCTACAATCTAAGTTTCATGCAATCATAAGTAAATACAAAGGAGGGTTTAGCCTAGCATGTTATAAAGAAAGCAAGAGCATAAATCAATCAAACAATACATAAACATATTGAATGATTAATGATAAACAATCTTACTTGATTAAAACATGGATTGAAGGTAGTTATGTTAGGATTATGAAAAAGACTCGGTCACCTCGTGTATAAGTTAGAATAGCATAGCTCGTTGTCTAATTGTAAGCGTATGACTAATAGTATTGGGCCGGGCCTTTAGCCCACTTGTAAGCCTATACTCAAGCCCATTTGGGCATAAACACTCATGTATATAAACCCCTTCCTAGCCATGGGAAGGGGTTGGTTGTTCATTTCACAAGAATACTTTGTCTTGCACTTTCTCTCTTTAGAAATATTACTTTCTCTCTCTAAGATTAAGTAGCCAACCCATCATCTCTTGCTTGTGTTATGATATCATGTATACTTCAATTGGTATCAGAGCACATGGGATGATTAGCTAGATTGTGTGTGCGTTTCCTTGGTTAGTTTAGATCAAAAGTTTGGTTTTAGAAGGTTTATGGTCTTATTCTTGACACTCTTTGATTCTCATGTTTGTGATGTTAAAGTTTGTGTTTTTATAGTTGTTATAACATTCTAGGACCAAGTTGTGCAAAAGAAACCAAGTGAAAATGTTGAAAAGGGTGATTTTTAGGTGTTTTTAGGTGAAAAAGTTCGTATTCTCGTTGTTGCGTTTTGACCTTCTGAGACATTCTTGGTTGCGTTTTGATGAAGAAAGTACATTGCGTTTTGATCATTGCGTTTTGACCTAGAGGTTGCGTTTTGGGCGTTGCATTTTGATTATAGGTTGCGTTTTGAAGACTTACGTTGCGTTTTGACTAGGGGAGACTCTGTCCAATTTTTTAATTGGTTGCGTTTTGATCAAATCTCAACGTTGCGTTTTGACTCAAGATTCTTCACTGCGTTTTGACTCAACTTCACTGCGTTTTGATCAAATCTCAATACTCTTCATTGCGTTTTGACAAATTCTTCACTGCCTTTTGACAAAACTTCAATCAACATTAAGTTAACATTAACTCAACCAAACCAAATCACAATCAAACACATATTCACTAATCCATCAAACAATCCTCACTTTTTAAACATTCAATTCATAATCATTGATCGATCAATTATTCATTTTCACAAGTGGATCATCTGGCTATCTTTCAAGAGGACATCCAATGTGCCGATTCCGATACCCGACCACCTATGCTTGACAAGGCTGACTTTGCGTCATGGCAACAACGTATTCGATTATATTGTCGGGGTAAGGATAATGGGGTGAACATTTTAAAGTCAATTGATGAAGGACCTTTTCAGATGGGGACCACGCGAGGAATTGTTGCTGAAGGAACTGAAGGTTCACTCAATCTGGGTCTTGAACGACCTCGAGTTTCTTTCGGAATCTGCACAGGATGAGAAGGTAGGTACAATGCAGACATTCGGGCAACAACAACATTACCTTTATGGTTTACCAAAAAGATATCTTTTCACTTTTTTATTCTTTACACTGATGCATGGGGGGGGGACCTTTTTTATTGTGTTTTCGACCGATGCGTGTGCAAACTATTAATGGGAAGAAATATATCTTGGTCATCGTCGATGATTATTCTCGGTTTACGTGGGTTAAGTTTTTGAGATCAAAGGATGAAACCCCTGCAGTTGTCATCAAATTTCTAAGCAAATTCATGTCAGGTCTCATCAAAACTGTAGATTCATCCGCAACGACTATGGCACAGAATTTGTCAACAAATACTTTGTATGACCACTATGAGAAAGTAGGAATTTTTCATCATAAGGGACTAATTCCAAGACTCCATGCAGAACGGCGTTGTCGAATAAGGAAGGAACCATTTACTATTGTCGAGGCTTGCTTCGGTCTATCGTTAATTTTTTCCAAGGTACCGATGTTTCTTTGGGCCGAAGCTGTGGCTACTGCTTGTTACACCCAAAACCGTTCCCTTATTCACACACGTCACGAGAAAACCCCATATGAGCTAGTACACAATAAGAAGCCTGATCTCACATTTTTCCGAGTCTTTGGTGCTCTTTGTTACCCTACAAATGACAGTGAGAATCTTGGGAAACTACAACCAACGGCTGATATAGGAATCTTTGTTGGTTACGCACCAAACAGGAAGGGTTACAGAATTTACAACAAAAGGACCCGACAAATAATGGAGACTATTCATGTTACATTCGATGAGCTGACTGAGCAAATGGCTCCTGTACAATTCAGTCCAGGACCCGCTCCTAACCTGTTGACGCCTGGACCTATCAGTTCAGGGCTCGTACCCAATCCTGCTCCTGCTATTCCATACGTACCTCCCACAAATAAAGAATTGGAGATGTTATTCCAACCCAGTTGATGATACTTTAATTAATGGGTTACCGTCAGAATCCTATTCCTAATGCAGCACAAGACCCGGTCATACCTACAGGTCCATCCGTGTCTATTGCTATTGATCTCGACGCACCTTCGGGAAGTCACACATCATCACCATTGGATCATCATTCCTCTTCGGTACATCATGGTGTAGCAGGTGAGCAGTATGCAGAAGTGAATCCGTTTGCTGCAGCTGATCCCGAACCATTTGTTAATGTGTTCGCCCCATGACATTTACTCTGACGCTTCAACTTCATTGGGAAATCACCATTCTGAAGACAACAATCCACTCAACATCATTAACTTAATCCAAAAAATGGACTGACTCTCATCCTCTTGATAACATCATTGGGAATCCCTCTCGCCGGTATCCACTCAAAAACAGCTTGCTACGGATGCTTTGTGGTGCTTCTACAATTCCGTACTGTCCAAAGTTGAACCGAAAAACTTCAAATCTGCAGCTACTGAAGACTGCTGGTTTCAAGCCATGCAAGAAGAAATCCATGAATTTGATCGACTGGACGTATGGGAATTAGTACCACCTCCAGACAGTGCCATGATTATTGCTCTCAAGTGGATTTATAAGGTGAAGCTTGATGAGTATGGTGATGTGTTTGAAAAATCATGCACGTATTGTTGAAAAGGGGATTTCGTCAAGAAGAAGGTCTAGATTTTGAAGAATCCTTCGCCCCGTTGCTCGTCTTGAAGCAATCAGGATATTCATTGCCAATGCCGCCAGCAAAAACATGACAGTTTATCAAATGGACGTGAAAAACTGTGTTTTAAATTGGCGAGTCAAAGAAGGAAGTCTATGTCCTCTAAACCGGAAGGCTTTGTTGACCCAGAACGTCCACATCATGTCTATCGTCTGAAGAAAGCACTTTACGGGTTAAAACAGGCTCCTCGGGCATGGTATGACACATTGTCAAAGTTTCTTCTGGCACAAGGATTCTCCAAGGGTGTCGTCGATCCAACATTGTTCATTCGGAAAACAGGCAAACACACTCTTCATGTTCAAATATATGTTGATGATATCATATTTGCCTCGACCGACCCCAAAGATTGTGACCGTTTTTCTAATGAAATGAGTTCTAAATTTCAAATGTCGATGATGGGTCAAATATCATTTTTCTTAGGCTTACAAATTTCTCAAAATCTGGAGGCTTTTTCATAAAATCAATCCTAAATATATGCAATTGGTTTTAAAAGAAATTTGACTTTATAAAACGTGACCCTGGTGGACACTTACTATTGGTGGAGCGAACAAAACTGATGAAGACCTACCAGGGACCCATGTTTACAGACAAATATCGCAGCATGGTTAGGGTCCCTGATGTACCTCACAGCCAGTAGACCTGACCTAGTATTTGCTGTGTGCATGTGTGCTAGATATCAATCTAGGCCCACTAAAAAGCACCTTGAGGCAGTTAAACGGGTCTTTCGGTATCTCCAAGGAACCATCAATTGGGTATTTAGGTATCCGAAGACCACCACCGCATGGCACTAACCGCTACGCAGGACGCAAGATCATGCAGGGTGTCAGGAAACTCGCAGAGTGTACATCTGGTGTGCTCAGTTCCTTGGTGATAATGTTGTCAACTGGTCATCAAAGAAGCAAACTAGCACGTCCATCTCGTCTACAAAGGCTGAATACATCGCGATGTCTGGTTGCTATGCCCAAATCCTATGGATGCGGTCTCAATTATCAGATTATGGCTTTGCTTACAATCGCATCCCTCTGTACTGTGACATACAGAGTGCCATAGCTCTCTGCTGCAACAACGTCCAGCACTCCAGGTCTAAACACATCGACATCCGACATCATTTCATCAGAGAACAAGTGGAAAATAGAGTGGTTGAGTTGTATTTTGAGGACAGAGTATCAACTGGCGGATATATTCACTAAGGCGCTGCCTAAAGAACGATTCGAATTTATTCTCCCAAGGCTTGACATGAAGTGTATGAAGCCAGAGACACTTAAAAGTCTTCAGGATGATCAGGATGAGTAACGGATTGGCTTCAAGTATCTAGTAATATTGTAACATACTTAACCCAAAAAATAGTTTTTCTTCAAGACTATGTCTTTCGTTTATCGTAACATTTACTGGTCTAGAAATGTCATTCAATAATGAAACGGGTCTTTAAATGAATCTCGAACGGAAGTTTAAACCTTTCAAAACATGTCTTAATGGCTTGTAGTTATTTCAGACTGCAACCCGCTTTTCAAAATGAGGAAAAGCACGTCGCAAAAAGACGGCTGTTCCTAACAACGGTAAATTAAGTTCTCCGGGCATTGGATTACTTTATATCCTTGCAACCTCGATCTAATGTACGCTTCAGTGCATTATTTTTGATTAAGAAGAGAAGTCTTCTTTTATCCTTATAATTTTCCGTCTATGATTCTTCAGAAAAAATTTTTGGATCATCAACGTGGTGGCTTAAAAGAAGGACTTTTGAAAGTATCGGACTTGTTTTTCATAAATTTGACACTCAATCAACGACTACAAACTCTTTAATAGAAAACGGTCATTGATTGAGGTGGGAGAGTGGTTTTTCAAATTTATGAATCTTTCTCAGGCATTTTTCGTAACTAACGGGGTTATGGTTTAAGGGGGAGTTAAACTATCGTAACTAACGGGGTTATGGTTTAAGGGGGAGTTAAACTAGAGTTAACTTAAAAAGGTCCAATTGTGTCAATTATATGCATGTCTAGGGTATTATGTGCTATTTGCTACTTGTATCCTAGGTTCATTAAATGTGAAGGACCAATTGTGTAACTTTCCCGAGTTACTCAATCCATTAGTTGCTTTGTGTCCCTAAAGGTTAAAGAATTATGAAAAGTGAGGGACCATTTGTGTAATTCACATTACAGAATTAGAAATAAGAAGGAGAGGGGCCAAGTATGACAAAAGATGAAAGATAAAACCTAGGTATAAATAGGTGATGCGTTTTGACTTGGTCAAACATCACAAAATCTAGTCAAACTTTCAACTATTTTCTCTCAACTTCTTGACTGCGTTTTGAGTAAGCTGTGAGTTCAAGTGTGTTTCTTCGCTTAGACACTTGTGTGATAACCCAATCGAGTAACAGGTTAGTGTTTGATTTTGTGTGTTTATTACTGAGGTATTAGATGCTTTGTTAATGCTTGAATTTGAATCCCCGCCTCCTCCATAAGTGTCCCTATGATTTTCGAGTAGAGGTTGCCATTTAAGGATAATTGATTCTCGGTAATAATTAGGTTCTTGGTTTGCGCTTAGGGTGCGATTTGATAAGTAATACTCGTGGTTAATTAGGATGAATGAGACTCGCTGTTAATACTAGGTGTGCGTTCATGTTGCGTTTTGAGAATAGGTTCATGTTGCGATTTGATAATGGATGCTTGATTGAGTTTTGTTTGCTTAAAGTCATGTTGCGTTTTGACAGTTAAATCTTGATTGCGTTTTAGGATTCTAGGGCTAAAATCATGTTGCGTGTTGTGGTCATATTGATGCTGCGTTTTAGGTTAGAAATGGTCTTGGTTGCATTTTCAGATAGAATCCATGCTGCGTTTTGATATAATCTTCTTGATTGCATTTTGAGTTGGCATTCTTGTTGCGTTTTGATAGATTATATCATGACTGCGTTTTAATAATATAATATGTGATTGCATTTTGATGAGATGATACAAAACAGGTTCAAAACGCAACTCGTTGCGTTTTGATTTGAAGAAATTTTAATATAAAAATATTAAACCCGTTATTTCGAAATTTTCTAAAATGATTGCGTTTTGACTTGTTTTGAATATTATATTCATTGCGTTTTGAGTGTTGCGTTTTGACTTAGTTGCGTTTTGACTTATGACTTTGTTGCGTTTTGATTATGCCTGCGTTTTGATATCCTGCGTTTTGAGTATGAGCATTTCAAAATCCTTGCGTTTTGGGTCATGGTCTTGTCGTAGATTAAGTTTTGCTTAGAGTGTCTCATCCATTGCATCTTGTTCTGCACTGATTGTAAATTGCCACTAAATCGTGTGGTTATTTCGGTGTGTCTTGTTCTCTCTTTGATGAGTTAACATCCGTTAACTCAAGAGTTAACCAATCTCACTGATTAACACTCTAACATGATCTGAGAATTCTTTATCTCGGATCGTGTGCATCGTGCTTTTTTTAAATAAAATAAGTAAATACTTCGAGCATCTGCTTCAATCTAACATATCAATCTGCATTGTTATTTCCTCTGTGATTGGATACTGTGTAGATACTTGATGATGCTGAAACATTGCACCGCAATGGCACCACCCGCCCGCACAGATGAACAACATCGTGCCTCGCATCGATGGGTGCCAATTGGAAAAGCAATTGACTATCTCAAATGAAGAAAATCTCAAAACCCAGCTTAATTTCAGATTGTGTGGACATTCTCAAGCAAACTAATTTCTTCAGAGCTTTTACAGCGTCATCAATAATACCGGCTATCTATATTCAACAATTCTGGGATACCATTTGTTTTGACAGTAAAGCTGGGAGCTATAAGTGTCAACTGGATGAGCGATGGTTTAATCTCACTCAAGACACACTCAGAGATGCTCTTCAGATCACGCCAGTCGATAAGAACAGAGCCTTCTCTTCTCCTCCAACTCCTGATACTCTTGTTGATTTGTCAATAATGGGGGTTCCAAAGGATTGTCATACTCTTGTTAATGTCACCTCACTAATGACTTGTTCCACCGTGGGAGGCACTAACAACATTATCAATCTGTGTCTTACCGGGAAAACTTTGGATTGAAAGGCCGAGAGCCAACTGTGACTACAAATCCTTTGGGGTGTTGTCAATCGAGCACACATCGACTATGCTGAAAGGATGTGGGAAGAATTTACTCAATCCATCCACACCTTCACAGAAGACAAAAGGAAGTTGGCACAACATACTTTGGGGAAGAAGAAAGCAACTCTTATCCTTATCCCAAGTATCAGGTTCACAAGCTGCACCACTTCCACCCAAGACCTGAGTCTCCACTCCATTTGCCTACTGAGGAACCTGTACTGGGTCGTCTCAAGTTTAGTGCTAAAGGAAGCAAACGAGAAGTCTTTGGGATGACAATACCGAATGAACTCATCAATGATGTCATTCGAGGAGCAGACTACTTATGCGATGGATTAACTGGAAAAGTTACAAAAGCTCTACGGTACATAGCGAGGTGAGGAATTATGTGATCCTGATTCTCCCTGCTCCAAAGCCAGACAAGACCTACCAAACAAGCAAAACCAAAGGCAACTGAGCAACCAACCATTTCTAAATCTAAAGCCAAGAAGTCTAAACCTGCACCGGCCAAACCTAAGGAGAAGAAGCGCAAGCCGGTGTTAGAATCGTATGAGGCTCAACCACCAACCAAACGTGCTAAGGCAGGGAAAGTGACTAAAAAGAGAAGTGTTAAGAGTTTGAAGCAGTTGGTAGATGAATTCGTTAATGAAGGGGTTCCTGCTGCTAAACCCAGCCTTGAAGACACAAAGGAGGCGATACTACAAAAGGTTTTGCAAGAGAGCTTAACAGATGCATACCCAACTCAAAGGGGTCATCTCCCTCTTGTGGTTTTCAAGGAACCTGACACTGGGAAATTTTGACCACTACCAGAGGTGCCAGGAAAGGGGAAAGAGAAAGTAGGTGAGGAACAAGCAGCCCAAGTTCTCCTCAACCTTCAAACTCTAAAGAAGAAGAGCTCGGCAGAACAATACATATTTCAGAGACGTTCTCACATTCCAACTGAAACAGCAGGTCGTGAAGACACTACTTCCTTATATGCCGAGCTTGGATTATATGTCAGTGATACGGAGTCTGATGAAGAAAGGCCATCAGTGGTTAGAAGTGGGGCTCAAGACGAAGGCCAGGCTAGAACAGAACCCAGGTCACTCTGCATGCAAGCCCCAGGCTGGATCAGACCCTGGTACACTCGATTGAAGGCCTGGTGGATCAAAACCCTGATGATGTCATGAATCCCTACCTTTGCCAACTCCTAGTGTTCTCGCTGGACCAAACCTTGAACACTCGGATGTTGAGATCACTGAGCCCTCCGGTCAACCTCAACCTGAGCATATGGATGAAGGGTTCACGGCCTCGGCATACCCTGATGTGCAGGAGAATCTGAAGCTAACAGTTAATGAACAGGTGATACCAGAAGAACTGTCAGTCTACTAGGGACTGTTGTATTCTCTACAACATCTCGCCAAAGAATATGCTTTGTGATCTATTCTGAATGAAAAAACGTCTCGAGCTGACAATTAGATGACGTACAGTAGCATGAGGGCTGAATTAATGGTGTCCGTCACTATTCAGCAAGACACCTCTATCATCCCTCCTATGACACCCGGTGATCGATCTCGTGACTCGACTGACTCACCAATGTTTCATTGCCTTACCAACCACCACAACTCTACTGCAGCTCCCAAAACAATCAACAACAACAACTCTTTCCACTACCACCTCAACCTCAAACAAGGTTCATGCTTGACTACATTCTCATTAAGCGCATGGGCGACTCGAACAACACATAGCCAAATCTAGTAGAAGAAAAATCAAGCTCTAGAATCACGGTTAGAAAGCATGGTGCATGATCCTATAAGTTGGCAACACCCCCATGGACTGGTCCCAAATGATCAAAGAGCAGACGGTGAAAGTTTATTAATCACATGAGATTGACCGAAAGCTTGTAGAATCCAGTTAAGGGAGGTGGTTAATCCTCATCGTAAAAGCATGCAATGAGAGATCCTCTTCCGGTGCTCGCTTCTAAGGATTCCTTACGTCTGCATGAAGGAAATTTGCTTCAACGCATGTTGGAGGAGAACTATGACAAGGGACATGCTAATCACCGAATAGCATATGAAGCACTGCAGGACTCCATCCGTCGTGATGAAAGTGAGGACTTTGATGTAGATAAGGCTCAGGAGGAAACTAAGAAGAAAAGTAAGCAAGATTCTCCAAATACTCCGCCTGGGTCTCCACCTTCACCACCACCTCCTCCTCCACCACCGTCAGGCGCATCAGGGGCTTCTGGCACAACCGGAGCCTCCGATTCTGCCCAAGCTCCTCCTCCACCACCTCCGTCCTCATCCACTCATCAGGGAGATCAGTCAACAGGCACTGCAGCCCCAAGTTCCTCAAAGACAGCTGCTTCAGCTGAATACTCTGCGTGGACAACGACTGACACCCGAATTAAGCCTTCAATCACACTGATTCCTGATGATCTCTATATGGATGATGAAACCACTGCAGATGAACAAGCAGTCTCTAGTGATGATGAGGTCGGACGTGATCATATTCCTACAGTCAACCTGAGGCAGAGTTGGTGGAAACCTCTCACTGAAGACAGACCGGCCACTCCAGAACCTGCTTGGACTATTCCCTCATCTGATCTGTCCATGCCAACAAACAACTGGGCCTCTGCTCTGAAGTCGACATATGCGCCTCTAACTGGAAGAATCGAGATTGCTCAAACCGGGGGATATGGCGGGGACATTTAGGGATTTGGTATTTAAACCAAAGGAATATTGAAATCACTCCCAAAGACTGGAAGCCTGCATTCGAAATCGCAATGTTTTCATCATGACGTGATTCATCTCCATTTCCAAAGGAAAGGAGTGCCACAACTTCTCACCGATCAAGTGGATGATGGAAATCCTCAGGTACAACGTCAGCAAGCCACTTCCACTGGAGGTGAACCAGGACACGTAAACCATTCAACCAGGACTTTTTCTTCAACAAAGACCTTGGAGTATCTATGATATGGATGCAAGAGTGGCCGACAGGCATTGTCCAATCCTCGAGATGAAGGAGGCTTATTATACTGACGTCGGCTGGAGCAATTAGTGCCTGATCAGTTTGGAATTGAAGAGGAATGCAAGTATGACTTCGTAGCTATGTATGGTATCCTCTCATTTAAGTGGTTTTCAAGAAAACGATTCCGATATGAACGATTCCATCTGAAAGGAGACGCCGAGCAGTTACGGGGATACATGGTTTCTTAAGTGTCGTCCGAATCAAAGTCTTTTCAATGTATGGGTACAACACATGAATAAAAAAGACATCTTGAGTTATCTCAAATAATCCGAAATATATCAATTTTGGTGTTGGTTTTTTTTTTTTTTTTTGTTTGTTTTTTTTTAAAATTTTTTTTGTTTTTTTTTTTTTTTTTGGGGGGGGGGGGGGGGGGGGGGGGGGGGGGGGGGGGGGGGGGGGGGGGGGGGGGGGGGGGGGGGGGGGGTGGGGGGGGGGGGGGGGGGGGGGGGGGGGGGGGGGGGGGGGGGGGGGGGGGGGGGGGGGGGGGGGGGGATGGTGGGGGGGGTGGGGGGGGGGGGGGGGGGGGGGGGGTCTATCTATATATATGGGGGGGGGGGGGGGGGGGGGGGGGGGGTGGGGGGGGGGGGGGGGGGGGGGGGGGGGGGGGGGGGGGGGGGGGGGGGGGGGGGGGGGGGGGGGGGGGGGGGGGGGGGGGGGGGGGGGGGGGGGGGGGGGTGTGTGTGCCCCCCCTTGTTTTTTGGGGGGGGGGGGGGGGGGGGGGGGGGGGGGGGGGGGGGGGGGGGGGGGGGGGGGGGGGGGGGGGGGGGGATTCATCACAGTACCCCAGTGACTTTGAAGATCTGTCTTGTTAAATCTTCAAGGTCACTTGAACCACTTCTCACCCGAGACAAAAAGATTCTAACTACAGATGTCAACCCTATGGCCATAAACTTGGTTATGCAGACATCGCGGTAGAAGACTTCCAGCTGGGAATTGAGAGTTACCAGACGCAGCTAAACCTCACCAAACCTCGATGGGAGGCCACTGGATTTGAGTTCAAGCATGACTACACAGTCATAGACTCTCCAAGGGCAGTTACATTCAGAGACAGATACGGGGTTCAGATGATCATGAGGTTCAATGAAATACACAAGTTCAGTGATGGCACTCTGCAACAGATTGATGAAGCGTTGGACTATCGAGTCAAGGAATTCCAGATCAACAGGACTAATCCAGGGATGAACACCAGATTTTGGACGAAGAAAGATGTTGACAGGAGCAAGGACTTCATGTTCGCTATCCAGAAACGACTAAAGACAAGACGTATCTTTCGGAATCTGGAGAGCTTTGTTGGTGGACGGATTCGAGAAGGCGACTACCGGTTACTGCAGAGAACCGAATGAGGGGTAGTCTATTTTCTACGTTGTTGTAATATGTACAGTATTATGTAGTGACTAAAACTGTAACTTAGGCTTGTATATTAAGTAACTATATGTTTCACATTGAGATTATATAAACCTAACACACTTTCTCCCAAATTTTCCTAACTTAAATCAATTGAGACCCAAAATCTCAACGGATTTGAAATTTTTGCTCGGGGGAGAAAATGTGATTTAATTATGAAAATCTGATATAAAATGTGATCTTTTAATCTCAAGTGTAGGCTCCTCCATATGTGCTAAACTTTTTCGAATATCGATGCACATATTAAGGGGGAGCGAATGGTATATGATGGCGAAGAGAACAGTACCAAAAGACCGACCCTGTATTTACTTTATCGGAGTTATAAGGATGGTATGGTTAGGTACATGTTCCCATGATCCCGCCAGAGCCGGAGGGATCTACCCAGGGACAATCCACTAGTTAGTGTAGAAGTCCTTAGGTATGATTACAAAAGGAGTAATGTGAGAATAAGGGAATAGTGCGGACTGAGATAGAGCTAGTACTGGAATAAACCCAACAAGGTTCTAGTAATGAAGTCTCGGTAAGCACTGAAGGGGTTGAAGAATGAAAAAGAAATGTTAAGATAAAGGGTGAAAAGAAAGCAGCCCTCCTTAAACATTAGGCAGAAACCGGGTCAATACATATGCTGTCAGAATCACATGGTTGATTGCTGACATTGAAGATAAGTATCATGGACCCAGTGATACGCTGCACAACCCTCCCCAGCCACTCAAGATCCCTCAAAGGATTCTTGTTTCATTTCTCACGGAGATCAATACATTTCTGTCATCTCTCTCACTCCGAGTTAGATGATATTGAAAAGGTGGCAGTCTGCTCCAGCCTCCGACTACTAAAAACCAAAAATGCACTATTGAGTCTAGAGCCATGAGATCATCCACAAATCTCGTTAGGACACTTATCCATATTGTGCTTGTTTCTCACACACTGTGACAACAAGTAAAGATTTTAAGAGTCCTTCGCATTATCCTCGTGGTTTTGCCAGAACATCTGAGTGATACGAAAGTACTCGCAATGAAGATGGAAATCCTTCTAGAGCCAACATCAAACAAGCTCTTGGTAGGTGACATGTGAGATCCACTATGGATTAAACTTGTGACAAATGGAAAGCAATGATGGTGCGATTCCTTGTGAATCAAACTTGTTCCAGGTTGTGAATTGACGAACCATTTTAGAAAACCTCTCGATGTGCTCAACTGATTTTTCTAGTACATCGATTGTGAACTTATTTTAAAACAAATATGTTTCTAATGAAATTTGATTTTATGCTATCAAAACACTCTCGTTTGTTGTCACCAAAATACTTTCTCAAACGACACGTCGATTGATTTTCAAATCAAGTTTTCTCATTAATCGGTAAGATAGTAACTAACCGATTCACTCTTATCGTGCTGTCTGCTTTGAGACGTTCCGATACAGAGAACAGGCAAGTATGGAGATTTTGATGATTACACATCAGATGATCTGATACTTATACTAGAAATCCTATCAAAGAGATTCTTCTTAAAGATGAATCTACCTGATCACAGGTCGGTCCTCACGGATCCAGAGGTTTATCCAACCAGACTCGGGCGAATGACAAAGCCATATTCGCCCCCAAGCTTTATTGCTAACTGTTTTATTACAGGATCAAGCAAAGATGGAGATGGAGACACCTCGTTCCAGTGGAGTCAATTCACCACCCAATGCTCACACTTAATGTTTCCAAGTAAAGACATCATGACAACTGAATGACCTACAACACAGCTTCCGCAACTCTGAGAAGTGGTATCATGATCAAGAAAAGTGTGAGCATGCGGGTCTGAAGGTCACAACATCACATGAAGGCAACACTTCACAACAAGGATGATTAAGAGATTTACTGTGGCTGATGATCTCAAAGAAAGCTCAAAGATCAAACAAGTCTAAGGAACAGAGTTCAAGTCACTACAATTAGTTGTACAATGATTTCAAAGAATGAAGAATCAAAGACTACGAGCTACTGACAGAAGGTCGAAGAACTAGAATGCTATTATTCAAATTGTATTTTATGGGGTGACCTCCCTTAGGGGGAGATTGTTAGGATTATGGAAAAGACTCGGTCACCCCCGTGTATTGTTTAGTATAGCAAAGCTCGTAGTTAGAAAGTAAGCGTATGACTAGTAGTATTGGGCCGGGCCTTTAGCCCACTTGTAAGCCCATACTCAAGCCCATTGGGGCATAAACACTCATGTATATAAACCCCTTCCTAGCCATGGGAAGGGGTTGGTTGTTCAATTTATCATAATACTTTGTCTTGCACTTTCTCTCTCTAGAAATATCACTTTCTCTCTCTAAGATTAAGTAGCCAACCCATCATCTCTTGCTTGTGTTATGATATCATGTATACTACACTAACTTGTATAAGTCATCAAGATATATAATTCATATATATATTGATATATTTTGTGATTGGTATAAAATAAAGGGGCGTTTGGTTTAACTTTTTAAAACATGATTTTTAAATAAAAACAAACACTACTTAACTTTTATCAAGTCAAAAATAATAAACTTATACTTGTCAACATGATATATACTTGACGCATAGTTTTTGACGAGCTTAAACTAATTTCATATTAATAAGGGAGTGTTTGGTTCATGGTCTTGATGTTGAAATATATAACTAATATATATTCTTCGACATCCTAGATTAAGTCAAAAATAAATTAAGGAACATAAGGATCACTTCTTAGGTTTTTATTTTTAAAGTCGAAGTAATCCTTGTCTCACATTTGTCACTTTTCAAAACTTTATTTTCCTTTTTATATTTTTTTGTAACATTTTATGTTGTTAATAACTTGTTTAGGTGACAAAATGCCGAAAGCTGCTATCATCGATATATCTCTCACCAAATCTTACATCCTAAAAGTATCCAAAATTCCCCACATGTCCCCTACTATTGCCCAAATCTACAAACCTATTGAAAACCGCAACATTCACGAAGGTCGTGTTGTTGATCAAGCCTACTACAAATCCAACAATATCGAGTGTCTCTTTACTAACATTCGTTTCAATTGTCTTCGAAACATGTATACACATGAACACATAGCCGAATTTTTGCACATAGGCATTCTTAAACTTACACATTGTTGATAAATGCCTAAACATGATAAAAATAATCAAGTATTGATTATTCAAACATACATATATACATCTTTTAAATCAATGAGTAAAATTCTATAAAGATAAAGGAGTGTTTGGTTCGTTTCTTAGGAACAATTTTTAGAGTCGAAATGACCATCACTATAGTTTTGTCACGTGTATAAACACTTAACAAACTTGTATAAGCCATCAAGATATATAATTCATATATATCTTGATATATTTTATAAATAACATAAAATAAAGGGGCGTTTGGTTTAATGCTATAAAACATGGTTTCTAGTCATAACAAACACTATTTAACTCTTGTCAAGTCAAGAATAATAAACCTATACTTGTCAAACAAAATATACACTTAATACATAATTTTCGACAAGCTTAGACAAATTTTGTATTAATAAGGGAGTGTTTGGTTCATGGTCTTGATGTTGAAATATATAACTAATATATATTCTTCGACATCCTAGATCAAGTCAAAAATAAATTAAGGAACATAAGGATCACTTCTTAGGTTTTTATTTTTAAAGTCGAAGTAATCCTTGTCCCACATTTGTCACTTTTCAAAACTTTATTTTCCTTCTTATATTTTTTTGTAACATTTTATGTTGTTGATAACTTGTTTAGGTGATAAAATGCCGAAAACTACTACCACCGATATATCTCTCACCAAATCCTACATCCCAAAAGTATCCAAAATTCCCAAAATTTCCCCTACTATTGCCCAAATCTACAAACCTATTGAAAACCGCAACATTCACGAAGGTCGTGTTGTTGATCAAGCCTACTACAAATCCAACAATATCAAGCGTCTCTTTACTAACATTCATTTCAATTGTCTCTTTCAAATCAACGAACCGATTGTTCCAAGATTTATTCTAGAATTCTATAGTCAAGTCACGGTACAAACCGATGAATATGGCTATCTTGTTATCTCTTTTATGATTCAACACGAATTCATAACTCTCACTCTCGCTCAATTCGGTCAAATCCTCAAAATTCCATACAATGGTCAAGCCGTTTTTACAAACGAATGGGACCTTACATCTCTTGAGTATTCTCAAGAAACCGAGGGACCATATTGCACAGAACTTCCTACTTCTGACGACATTCGTCGGCTTCTTGAATTGGAACGTGTCGTGGTAGACCGTACCATCAGAAGTCAAACGGTCTCTCTCAATCCAAATCAAATTCTCACCAAAGAATTAAGCCCCGACATGAAGCAATGGGAAGAACTCATTCGAGAGAATGTATTCCGACTAGGAGGACATTGAGACCATCTCCCCGCGTGTCTTGCTCACATGTTGTATTGTGTTGTTGCCGAAGAACAATACAATCTTGCTTATTTCTTTGTCAAAAGAATCCAATGTGCTAGAAATACTCCAACCGCAAATCTTCCGTATGGCATGTTTCTAACTCGTCTTTATCGACACGTCATGGAAATGTATCCTCATCTTGACAATGGCATCTATGACATTGTTGATCGAGTCATGCGTCCTCTTGCTCTTAAACAAACTCGACGACCTCGAAGTGATCGTGGCAAGGCACGCCATTCCGTCTCTTCTTCATCTTCTCATCATCAAGGCACGTCATCTCATCAACATGATGATGATGATGATGATGATGTCGAAACTTCTCGTGCAAGTACTCCATCTCCTACCACCTATCTTAACTCTCTTGATCCTCTCAACTACCAAAACTATCAAATGCCTTCCGCTTCCGAACGAACCGATGAAACTCTCTTTGAACGACAAACCGCCTTGCTCAACCAAACGCAACAAATGCATAAGGAGATGCGCGGAGGTTTCAAATCATTTGGAAAGGCACTAAAAGGAGTGTTTAGCAAGAAGAAGAAATGAAGACATAGGATTGAAGTGAGCTAGATGGCTAAATGTAGCTTAAGACAATTTTTTTAACTTAATTATGTGTATGTTATTAACAACTTGTGTGGTGATCATCCGATGTATTCGGAAAGACTTATGTGTTGGTTATTTTTAGGTACTTGTTTGTTATGATGACTTAAACCTTTGGTTGTTTTATTAAATCAACTAGTTATGCCACTTTGGTTTCATGATTCAATGTGTTTATTACATGTTATATGATTAAATGTGCTTATAAAACTCAATAGGGCTTGCTGCAAATAAACCACCAAAACATAAATACTCTTACAAAAATTCTGAGAAAAATCATTTTTCTGTGAAAAATAGAACCTACAGAGGGCGGCCCCCTTAATTCATAACGGGCGGCCCCCTTAATTTTAAGGGGACCGCCCTAGTATTTCACGGGTAAAATAGTATTTTTTCCTTCTTTTTGACCCTCTTTTCCCTAGTCTCAGCTATCTTTGCCCAGAATGCTTGAACACAACTTGGAATAACTTAAACTAGTTCAAACTCATTCCATTTTCAAACTATTTCCTTCCCATAAATCCCCTCCATATGATCATCTCCAATACACCATCTTCTTCATCATTCATCAACCATTATCAACATCCATGGCATCCACTAGAGCCTCCATTTCCAAAGCCTCCAAGAGACCAAAAATCAACATCATTCCACCAAAACAATTGTTTGTGGATTTAACCCATGATGACACAAAAACTCCATCACCCACACTTCAACTATCATCACCTAGTGCTCCTAATGCACCCTCCAAAACACCATCAACCAAAGATACTTCCTCATCCTCAATTGACTACATACCCAAATCACCAACCTCATCAACATCACTTTCACCTAATGGTTACTTGAACCCACCAACATCTCCACCTCCAAGAGTTTCTCCACCACCTCCAACTCAAGAAAATGCATCAATGGACATCACTCTCACCCTTTCACCAATTACCCCACTTGATGTCCAATTTGATTCTCCATCACCTTCACCACCTATTGTTGGCCATCCCATTCCATGGAACCTTCTTGAGGCACATGGAGATTCATGCTTGTGTTGCATTCACAATCGTACTCTCATATTTGGATTGAGAGATGAACTTCAATATATGTTTTCATATATTGAACACATGCTCTCACAACCACCCACAATCATCATTCCACCACCTCCACCATCTTCACCAAACTAAACATACTCTATGTTTGGTTTCTCAAATAATTGTCCATCTATCATTTTGCAAGCAAGTCCTATAGAGCTCTACTAGTTATAGGACTCTTTGTAGTTTAAAATTTTCATGTATGTTAGCATGTTATTTATTTTCCTTATGTATGCATGAGTGTGGTTTACACACTATTTTACTTCAATGGATGATTATTGTTGGTTGCATTACTAGTATGCCATATTTTTCCTTCTTGCTACATGATTAGAAATATTTGTATTGTTCTAACTCGTTTTTGTAGCCAAGAAACCATAGCTCGATTCCTTGGTGCCCTCGAACGAGGGGGAGCACACATCAAGGGGGAGCATTTATTCCGTTGATTTAACTAGCAATTCTCGACGACGTCTTTTTGATTCTACAAAAAGGGGGATAAATGACATGAAACTCACTAAATACTTGTTTAAAAATAATTTTACGTTTAATGAGTTTAAATTTTATAATCATCAAAAAGGGGGGAGATTGTTGATAAAATATAATGCCTAAAAACATTACTAATATTTTTTCACATCTTTACGTTTTGATAATCACAAAATATAAAAACGTTCAACGTAAACAAGTAATTAGTAGTTAATTTTCATTTCGATAATTTAATCACTTAAAGGTATGAATAAACAAATGCTTAATGCATTTTATGATCAAAGGAAATTTTTATTCAACTTTATAATTTTATAAAATATTATAAACATTTTTATAAACATTACAAAACATTTTCTACAATTAAAAGAAATGTTTTATTCAGCTTGAACTTGTATTTGTTGTCGTTGTATCAACTTGAAAACCCTTCACAAACCTTGACCATTCTCTCCACTCTCTTATCTTTGCCGTTTACCTTAGGTCATTCAAATGGGGTTGCAGGTCAAAATAGCCCTGCAAACAAATACACATTTAAATAAAGACACTTCCAAATTACCATAGATATTGAAACATTCGATAACAAAAAAATGGAAATAAATTAAACTAGACCTCGAGTGATGGGATTATCGACGCTTTATCCGCTTCGGGAAGCTTTTCTCCCATGATTTGTAATTGTGGGGACGTTCCCTGATTAGTTCCCCGATGGAGCTGATGTCCCATTGGTTTGAAGGTCTCTTGATCAACTGCAAGTGGTCGTTTACCATTATTCTTATAGGTCTTCTTTAACTTTTGATGTTTGGTGACGCGTCTTTTCCCGAACATAAGCATAGTAGTGGACATATGTAAGTGTCGTGCCCTTGTGATTAATTACTGCGTACAACTTGTAACGGGAAGGGGAATCACTCTCGATGGTGTGATGGGCAAGGTCAAATTCTTTGATATGAAAGTCAACCAACGTAAAAGATCACTCTCGATGGTGTGATGGGCAAGGTCAAATTCATACCACGGGGTCTTTATTATACTAATTTTCCTTTAATTTTGGTATGAATTTTGCTGGAGTGCATCGGCTTATTCGGCGACGTTTTAATGTTGGTATCAAACATGGAAGGAAATGCAGTCACTCAACTGCATGTCAGGGGGATGAGGTTTGGCCCCGTTGTAAATAACGCTCAATGGCGGAATGTGGTAGGTCATAATTAGAACACTCACAGGATAAGTATTCTGCTTGTCCTTGTTTGAGACTTGAGTGAGGGGTTTGAGTAGTGAGAACTAAATGCTGCAAACATTAGTAATATCATCTATTGTTGCCCGCACCATTCACACCGTCGTCTGAAATGACCGCACAGTTAGCCATTCGAGGCAACTGACTTACGACTCCGAGGAAGACCCCAACGAACACTGGGATTTTGAGCTACAGAGAGATGTCAGGACATTGCTGCTACTCCCGAGCATGAGGAATCAAAGCCTTTTGAGCATGAGGAGCCAGAGCATGCGGTTAGTAGTCCTGTGGGACAGCTACTTCTCCATTGCACCTGAACAGAGAATGTGAAATCAGTACAACAATCAATTTTTATGTTTGGTAAATAAGAGAGAAATGAAATTTGACTTGAATTATAAACTTTTTTTTGTTAGAAATAGTGAAGGATATAAATAATTGGTTCTTAAAAAGTTAAAAGTAACATACACATTGCCAATAAACTTGTATAGCATTCCTATTTCCTATATATATAATTAAAAACAGGGTTTTTCTAACATGTGCCCCAGGGGCACATGTTAAGGTGGGGACACAGGCTGTGTGTCACAGCCTGTAAAAACATTATAAAGTTGTAACTTTATTTTGACTTTCATTTCTCTAGGATGCTTTTTTTTTAATGAGAACATATTTGCACACTTATTTTTCTATTGAGACACATTTTTTTGCATTACATGCTTATACAATATGCTTTAATTGCTTATACAGTGAGTGTCCCAATAAAAAATTTGAGTGTGCAAATCACTAAGGTGGCGCTTGATTTGCGAATTTAAAATTTCGGAATTTTAAATTCCTAGAAATTTAAATTCTTGATGATTAAAAATTTCGGAATTTAAAATGCCTGCACATGTTTGGTTGACAGAAATTCATAATATTTTAAAATTTGTCATTAAAATTTGTCGGGTTACACAGCTAAAAAAATTTATTCGGGGCAACTCGAGTAACCTGAATACTAATAGAGTCGGGTATCAGATTGAAATTTTTTGGTAACTTGGTTTCGGGTCGACTCGATTGACCCGAATACATATATTTTTAATATACATTTTTAAAATTTCTATTTAAATGAGTACAAAAAAGCATTCTTTCACGTTTTACTCATATTTGGGTTGACTCGAACTTGAACGGACCCGACCCGAGTTGACCCGACCCGAATTGACACCAACCCTACTAAACCTGAATTCTAATACGACCGGTTTTATTTAATCTTGACTCGACCTTGACCCGACCCGAACGTGACCAAAACGACCCGACTAACACCCCTAGTGACGGATATCCGATGATTTAAAAAAAACAACAAACCAAGAAAAAATGAAAAAAAAAATCTATAAAAAAATGATTCCAAGTAAATGAAAATTCTTCACTTTTTGAAGCCATTTAAATTTCTCTCATTTTGACATTTCATGGAATTTTAAATTCTCTCATTTTGTGTTACCAAACACAATATTTGGGGGAAATTAAAATGCAAATGTCATAAATTTCCGTCAATATACCCCAACCAAACAACCTCTAACTTTTTTAAAAGGCCCTTTATTTACTATTCGACCATGTGTAAAAGTTATCCGAGAAGATGATTTAATATGTTTTTTTAAGTATTTGATAAAAAAAGGGCGAAAACGTAAAAAACCAGACGAAAACGTAAAAAACTTATTCGAGCCTAAGAGGACGCACACGTTAATATGTAGAACAACGTATTTAATATATTAAGGTAATATATTAATTAGTCATTTAACAAACGATCATTAAATGTTTAACGAGAAATAAATATTAGTCATTAAAAGGTTAAAAGGACTAATATGCAAAAACCAAATAAAGGAAGGGTGCGGTTTGCCCCTTTCCTTTCCTAGTCGGCCGAATACCACCTCCTTAAGGAGGTGGGAGAACTGGCTTGCTCACCAATCCAAGAGATGTATAAATAGGGGTCTAGGGGCTTTCATTAGCTCATAACTTGTAATCCCTAAACCCTAAAAATCTCATTGTGCTCTCCCCTTGTTCGATCGAACCTCAAAACCCTTTGAGGTTTTTGGTTTTCCTTCCCTTGGTGTGCGATCAAACCAAACACCCTTTAGGGTTTTGGTTTTTGTTGTTTTTTATACACATTGCATGGAGGTTTTTTCGTGTGTTGATTGATTCAAAGACGAAGGTTATCGTTTGGTTAAACCACTACTAGTACTAGCATACACATTGTTTGCCAAGAACATATTGTGTGTGTAAACTTAGAGGGATTATTCTTTTGATCCTTGGTGGTTTTGCGTGGTGTTATACACATACGTATATTGAATACTGTGTAATGTTTATTGCTAAAAGCAGTGTAACGTTTCTTGCTAAAAGGTACACATCTTCAATCCCTGTTAATAATAAGTTTCTATACTGTTTGATCCTTTCCGTCGTACTCTTGCTATTTTAATTGTTAAAATAGATTTAGTAAAAATCCTAAAATGGCATCATGAGCCATCGTATATGAATTTGAAGCTTACAAGAATAAAATTGGAACAAAAATTAGGGTATCCTAGATATGATTTTTATCCCTTTGGGCGTTTTATGCATCAAGATTTGATCTTTGTGCATCAAGATTTATTTTTATTGGTTATAAAATTAATTAAACGAATTCTAAGTTGTATGCAATTTTATAAATAAAACTTGATGTGTTTAATTGTAAATTGATTGGTTTTATGTTTAAATTAATTGTTAATTCGGCATCCATGATAAATACATGCAATTTATTATGGTAGGATATGTGATATTAATATTGTTAATTGTTAAAGAATTTTTATGTAAATATGATGAACAAAGATTAAAAACATAGACTTTAAAATCAAGGAAAGACCTTGCAATGTCTAATGGGCCCTAAAAGTTAATTTAGTGCTATGTGATATATATTTGTATAAGCTTACTCAATCGTTTACATGATAGATGTGGCCGGAGTAAAAGTACCGAATAGCCTTATATGGATACATACATGGTTGAATTTATTAATAATGAGTGATCATTATAATATTTGCGTGACGTAATTGTTAAGTGTTATTTTAAATAATTGTTTATGTAGTTAGTTTTTATGTTTATATGTTTTTATTATTCAAGTATTGGACTTGTGAGAAAAAAAAAAGGTTTTTTCGAAAATAAATATAAACATGACTAGTTATTATGAAATCAGATTTATTATGGACTATTTATAGCTCATAATGTGTTTTCCAAATTAAAGTTTTATTTTGAATGGTTAAAACTGGACGTTATGGACTTATGGGAAGTACGGCTCATCCACTAGAACAAACTATAAGAGAAGTTTAAGGAGGATTTTCCCAAAGATTTCAGGTTTGTAATACGCTTCGCGCTGACATGATTCTCCGCTTCTTTGTGCGTTCGATTGGAGTTACCGTGAACCATGACATGTCACTACAGTGTCATTATTAAAGTTTTTTTAAAAAAATTAGTGCTACAAAGTTGTTTTGCATACTTCTTTGTACACGTTTTTTCACTATTTTTTAATCTTTTCCCGTGATTAAACATAATTCTTTATATTTGAAAACACGTTGAATCGTCAAATTTTAAAAAGGTAACACTATTTATACATTAGATGTATAGAAAATATGTGATACCATAATAAATAACTTAATTGAGTAAAGTTTTTATTAAAATCTATGATACAAAGATGTATGCATGCTTCTTCGTACATATTTGTCATGACAAATAAAATACCTTTTTAAATAAGTTATTGCCATCGAATTCATAAAAACACATGTAGATGCTTTTTACTATGCGTGAGACGTATGTAGATCGTAATCCCAAGGTGATTGTACACTTTTTCGTGAGACGTTAGTGTTACACAATCACGGCATAGATGGGATAAAACATGCTTACTAGAATATTATTGTAATAAAGTAAGTCCCATATGGTTCTAGGAATTGCACCGGTGGCAATTATTGATCGTCAATTACCTTTTGAATACACCATCACTAGCAGATCAACTGATGTGGTGGTGGTATGTCAAGTAGGGTCCTAGCCTTTAGAAAATTAATTGTTTATTTGATTAAACGTGGGTAGTTAATTTTCTTCAAGGAGTATTATTGAAAATACTAATTCTTGAACTTTACTATGTTTTGTAAATGGCACTACCTGTATAAAACATAAACCATTCGGCTTTCAGGTCGATGTTTGAAATTTCTAGAAAAAATTTCAATGACTGGTTTCGTCAACTTAAGTTAGTCTTGAGAGTTGAAAAGGAAATTGTTTGTCATTGAACAGCCTATTTCCCCTGTTTCACCTACCGATTCCGAGTACTTGCGCAGTGGAATGCGGTATATGATTCATAATGAGGTGGCTTGTCTTATGCTCGGAAGTATGACTCCTGAACTTTAAAGACAATTCAAAAATTCCTCACGTTATGAAATGCTTCAGAAGCTTAAATCCATGTTTGAGAAACAAGCTGGAGTGGAGTGGTTTGACCTGATCCAAACTTTCCATGCTTGCAAACAGGATGAGGGAAAACCAGTTGGCCCATAATCTTAGTGAAGAATTTTATTGAACAAAAACGTCTGGGTTTGTTTCTACCTACAAGATCTTACTAATTTGGGGGTCCCTTGATCTTAAATGGCCTCACTAGTAATTTTGCTGGATTTGTAAGAAATTACAATATGCATAACATGGGAAAGACAGTTGGTGAACTACATGCTATGCTCATCGAGTATGAAAAAGGTTTAATCTAAAAAGGCTGAAACACCATAAGTAATGATGATTAAAGGTGGTAAAATCTAGAAATCCAATAAAAATATATTAAAGCTAAAGGTAAAGGTAAAGCTAATGGCAAGGGAAAGGATAAACAAGTTTATATCCTTAAGCCTAAAAAACCTAAACCTTTTGCTAAAGAGCGCCAACTAAGATGACCACCTGCCATCACTGCAAAGAGGTGGGTCATTGTAAGAGGAATTGTCTTACTTACCTTGCTGAGTTGATTAAGAAGAAGAAGCAAGTTGGCACTACCAGTTCTTCAGATGTCTTCATAATAGAATTATTTTCTTTTCCTACTAAATCTTGGGTGTATGACACTAGTTGTGGTACTCATATTTATAACACAAAACATGGTCTTGAAGGAGTAAGAAAAGCTGAAACAAAAGAAGCTATTAGAAGTTTTGACTTAGTTTTGCCTAATGGCCTTGTGAATTGTTTAGACAATTGTCATTATGAACCTTCTATAACTAGAGGTGTTGTTTCAGTTCACCATTTGGTAGAAAATGGATTTGTCAGTTGTTTTACGAAAATTAGTGGAAATTCAGATTTCTAAGAACACTGTGTTTTTATTTAATGTATACCCCGTAATGGTATTTTATGAAAATGATATGCATGATCTTGTACCAAGTATGAATTCTAATTATAATGATAGCCCTAAAAGATCTAAACTAATTGGACTCTACTTATCAAAGCACTGCCGTCTTGCTCATATAAGTAAGAAAAATAAAATCTGCAACAAGAAGGGCTAATACAATCAACAGAATGATTGAGACAATTGTATCACTGTGTATCTTGTTTATCGGCATAGCTGACAAGAAATCGTTTCCACATCGTCACGAAAGGTCGACAGAACTCTTGGAATAATACCAACTGATGGTGGTTGTTCCACTTATACATGTGTCAAGACAAGGTACTAGCTACTTCATTACCTTTACGGATGATTATAGTCGTTATGATTATTAGTTTACTTCTAAAACATAAACATGAGCGTCTTTGAAACGTACAAAGTGTTTATAAAAATAGAAGAAGAAAATTATACTCAGGGAAGAACAACAAGGCTCTTTGATCAGATCGAGGTGGCTAATTCATATGCCAAGATTAAAAGATTATCTTACAGCATGTTGAAATGGTCCACAGCTTACTCCTCTTACACACCAAAACAAAATGGGGTTATCTGAAAGAGAAAACTTACTTTGGTAGACCTGAAAGGTTCGATCAATGATGACTCTTCAAACTCTGCCATTTATCCTTATGGGATTATGCTACTAGATCTTGCAACACGCATTCTCAATATGGTTCCAACCAAGAAGGTTGTAAGACTCCATATGAATTATGGTATGGAAAAGTTCCTAATCTGTCTTACTCAAAAGGTCCAGGGATGTGAGGTACTTGTGAAGCGGGATACACCTGACAAACTCCAACAAAGATCTGTTAAGTGTATCTTTATAGGATACCCAAAGAAAACAATGGGTTACTATTTTTACTTCCCACCTGAAAATAAAATATTTGTTTGGCCGAGGTTTGTATGCAGAGTTTTTTAGAAAATCTCATAACTCAATAAGTCAGTGGGAGGGCCATAGATCTTGAAGAAATTCAAGATGAAGATACATCACCTTCTGAAATCACTAGCGAAATTCCTATGGAGGTTGAAGGTTTTGAACCACCTCATAAGCCTAATAATGATATAATTTTCGTTTATAGATCCGCAAGGATACCTCAAATACTTGATTGATAAATGTTATATCAATATTGAGGAATATGAGTCACAAGATCATAGTGAACCTGTTAATCATTAAAGATGCTTTATTGAATTTGAATTTGTTATCATGGTGAAACCATTAAGACGCTTTGTTGAATTTTAAATTTGATTAATGACTCAAACTATGAATGTTAAGATGTTGTCCATAAAGATAATCATTTTTGGAACTTGATTGATCTTTAACTAAACGGTTAGACTGTGAAGTTAAAATGAGTTTCTTAAAAGAGAAGAAAAACCCAAGTGGTTTGGTTCTTGGTTTCAAACTCATAAGGACAATGTTGTACACATTCTTAATGCATGCATTATGATAGGATTTTTAATCATACGCAAGCAATTGTTTTTTATTAAATATTCTTTCTATGCGCATTAATTATATAAAGAAGGTAGATTGTCATACTAGTGTTCATATTGATGAAATATGATAATGGAATTTAAAACTCTTCCTTGAATAATTACTATTGCGAGGACGGTTAGTAATCAAAGTAGTTTATGAATTCATATAATCTTTATGAAGTGTACAAACGGCAAGAATCCAAGTATGGATTATTGCAAGCATCTAGGAGAAGAATCTTAAGTTTATTATTAAATAAATCACTTAGTTGATTTAAATTTTAATTAAAATTAAGATAACTCCTGAGTATTCTTAAAAGCTAGTGGGAGTATTATGTTCAGGTTTTCTTCACCTGAAAGATTTAAGAAATTAAATGTACAACCTTGAAATAATATGTTTATTGCTATAAACATATGCGGTATATAAATCTAACACAATTTGACATACCATTTAGAAAGTCTAAATGGATAGACATCTTTTGATAAGATAGATCATGAATGAAATCTTAAGTTAGACTAAAGGATTCATTATGTATATTATATTGTGTAGAGGAATAGTTGTATCATGCATGAATGCAAGATGATTTGACAACATTGGTATTTAATCAAAAAGTTATTAGATAATCATTGAATTAAATATTTTAATAGAATATGTTTGGATTTGAGAAATCATTCCTAGATTATAGATTTGTCTATAGTAATGAAAAATCTAAGGATATATATTGTGATAATTTATTATGCAATTAAAGTAAACTAAAGAACTTGGAGTTCATGACGTGACAAACATTATTAAGAGAATATCCATTATTTACGGATTTTAAAAGCATGGGGTTGTTTGTGTATACGGATGCTATATCAAATTGAGATGACACTCAATACTAGTCATGGTATGATTTCATTTTTGATGATGACCATGTAGACTAGTTATGCTCAACTGAGAACATAGTTGCATTATACATTAAAGAATAAGAATATTTTACACTTTTGGAAGCTGCAAAAGATGATTGTTGTCAATAGTTGATGTCACATACCTTATGAGATATAGTGTGTTAATATTTAGATATTTGTATAAACAAACAATCATCATAAATATTCAAGGACTTCATTAATTGAATTCTTGAAATAAGTATTCTCAAATTTTCAAAAGATCAAAGCTAGTTGAAATTAATGAAATCTATGCCTTGTCAGCAAGTACGATTGTCGTATCTCGAGGCATGATTTGTCAACTAGAATTATCATGCATTTGATCTATTTAGTATTTGGATAAGGGATGTTTAGACAATTTTATTAATGATAATGATACGTGGTATGTGGTTATATTTAATATAAATTGTGTTCTATATTTGCATGTTTTAATCCATGAATAATAATAGTTATTATTCTAAATTAGTCCGTTGTTGATCAACAATGTGGGAATATTGTTGAACTAAGACAAGTCTGAGTGATTGGTGATATCTTGGATATTAAAAGAAGTATCTGCCAAACTCGCATGATATTCATAAGATAAATATTAGACATCCCCAACTAATAAGATTATCACTTTATGGATCGGCGTCATTAAGTGAATCTTGTTAGTGATTTTAATTTACTAAATCCTTAGACTTGAGATGCAAGTAGGTCTTGCATGTGTGGATAATCCTTCTTGCTTTAGTTTAAGTTATCCTGAATAAGGTAACTGATTAGGACTATTTTCAGAAGTGATTGTGAAGCATATGACTTGACACTTGTAGTCAATAAAGAATTTGTTTCTTCAATAGTTGAAGAATATGCCACTGGGCCCCTCGTAGGATTAATCGGATGTATGTGTGGCCGCACCCAAAAACTCATGTAGATATGTCTCAATGATTTTTGGTAATCTAGATTAATCATATATACGAGAAACAGAATTGTTAATTAATGAAATGACTAATGATCATATCTATTTTTAACACGGTATCAGAAACAAAGAGAATGTAAATACTTAAACCATTTAACTGTGACTTTATGAAAGTACACTCAGGTATTCCTGGAAACATTGGCGTGCTGCTAGACGCTTACCAATGTTATTAAATTATTTGAGACATGTCCAAGTGGGAGCTGTTGGGATATGTACATATATTAAATAGTATATGTATGGGAAATTACTATGATACAATGTAAACGATACACTCGTCAATGTGTTAGTCGGTTATCTTTTTTTATGTAAAGGGTCTCCGGTAGATTTATTACTTTAAAAAATAGTTAAGTACAATGAATGTAGGTGAATCTCACATGTTAGCCCAAAACTAGGCGAAAGCAAATACACCAACTGTGCTTCAAACCAGCATATCATAAGAATGACATGCCACACTTATAAGACATACTACAAATACTATCTAACTTGATCACAAAGATTAATATCAAAATCATTAGCAAACTTCATTTGAGCATCAGTCAAACTAGGATCATCAAAGTCATCATCGTACTGGTCGTCACCATGATTTTTCTTTCATTGTTCATACAAGCTTTTATTTCCCCCGCCACTACCACTTTTAGAAGCTTTATTGTATTAACCATTGAGCGTAAGAAGCATCATATAGTGTGGTTCATAGCTTTATACCTCTTCCACTTCGTTATTAATTTTCATCCATATCCTCAGAATCATCTATCCTTTTGATACACATTTAGAAGAAACTGAGGATCTTTGGAAAGCGTTAATTTAAGAAGTTTTTGAATGAGTTTCCCATATCATCCAGTAAAACCAAGCATCCCCTCTCATCATCTAACTTTCCAGTTCATTAATCCTTGTAACCTAAGTCTTTGCTTATATGTCATTATTATACTTTGTCCTTCATTTGTTTTCATTAAAATCAGCTTTTTAGGTTCTGTTTTGGCTTTTTAATAGGTTTTGAAAATTTAAAGGAGTGTTTGGGATAAGGGGTATTATTTAGTATAAATTGTGTTCAGCCTATTTTAAGGGGTCAAATAAGATTTCATAAGCTCTCATTAAGCCTCAATTCAAGTTTTTAATAAGTTAGAATAGGATTTTATAAGTTTAGTAGTTTATTTCATCAAAAATCATGTTTGCTAGTCCAAATATGGTTTTAAACTGCTTATTTTGGGGAATTGTCTAAAAGTCTTACTTGAGTGTGTTTTTTTTTTGTATCAAAATGAGTTTTCTAGTGCATCAATTACCAACTGTTTTAAGTCTTAATTTTGAGGTTGCAAAATGCCATTTCATTCAAAAAGCCAAAAGTAGTTAAATCTGTCATTTTCTATTGCTATTTCTAGCTTAATTTTTAAGTCAAGTTTGTTAATTCCAGCTTATTTGTGCTTTCTTAGTATGATTCTTCATCTATTTTAGCTTTTTAAGGACTCAATTCATCTTTTAATAGCTTATTTTTAGGGCTGCTTAAGCCACTTTAGCCTTTTATAAAATCTTGAAAAAGCCAAAAACATTTACTTAAGTCTGTCATTTTTAAGCCCTCCTTTTCTAGCTTTTTATTTGTTCAAATTTCTCAAATTCAGTTTCTATGTGTTCCTTGATTGGTAGTCTAAATCTGTTTTGAGGTTTAAGCTTTTTAGGAGTGCTTAATTTATCTGAAATCTAGCTTTAAAAGTAGTGAAAAAGTCTTTGAACATCCTTTTAAGTCATTTTTAAGTAAAACGGTTTTTAATATTTTTTGAGTTTTTCAGCTTATTTGTTGTTCTTATTTTGAAGTCTCTTATGCTTATTAGGTTTAGGGGTAAGGATGTTATTAGCTTTTTAGGTTTCTTGATGCTTATTTAGTCCACAAAGCCAAACAGTTTGAACCTCTAGTCATTTAGTTTAACTTAACATATCTGTCAACTTTTCTCAGCTTATTTCTGGCTTATTTTAAGCTTTAATAAAAGTCTCTTTATTAATGTTGCTTATTTTTACTTATTTTAGCTTTTCGAAAAAGAAAATTAAAAAAATGTTTTACAAAAAGGGAGGCCACAGGGTTCAAACCTATGATCTCCCCCTTCTATAGCCAACACCTCACACACACCAGACACAACCTGCCCTAGGGTCTTTTTCATTTATAAGTCTACCCCATTTTCCTTTTAACCCATTTTTAGCCCTTTTTGCCTAACAGCTTATTTAAGCTTATTTCTGGGTTATTTCAATAAGCACTTTTCACCATTTTATTTTTCTTAGATCCAGCACTGTTCGATGCACTTTTCCTGATTTTTTCAGATTTTTATGATTTAGATTAGTATTTTTAATATTTAATTTAGAGTAAAACAATTTTTAATTCATAAAAAATTATTAAAAAGTCAAAAAATTATAATTCTTTTTCTAAAAATTTTCTTTTGTCATCTAGGTCATATTAAAATTAAATTTGAGTTTGTAGGGTTAAAATTTTAAGTTTTAGTTTTTTAAAGAACTGGATTTGGTCCTGTTATTGTCTTTCTTCGTTTTTTTTACTTTACTTGCTTACGTTTTTGGTTTACTTTTACTTGTATCAAAAGTTAAAAATTCATTTTAGGATTAAATTTTGATAATTTAGGTTTTAAAGTCGCTTTTTTATAGGATTCCCGTTAATGTTTTTAATTTTGTATTTGCTTTCATTTTTAGTTTAGCTTGCCTTTTAATTGCTTTTCCCGTAGAATTAGAAAACCCATTCAAAGCCTTGTTATATTCAAACATCATATATCAAACCGACTTTCGACTTTCCATTTCACGCCTCGTTAGGAGAACGACCCGGGTGATCACTTGCCCAGAATCATTTATATCATACTTGTGAGTTTGTTGACCTTTTTCCTAAAGGGTTGACTAGGTTGACTTGCGGGGATTTTATATTTGATATTTTATTATACTATTTGATATATAATTACCCCTACAAAGGTGGTTATCATTTTGGCGCCGCTGCCGGGGAGGTGTGTTGCGACAATATCGTTACGGTGTGACGATTAGTGACTTGAAGATCCTTGGATGTTCCGTTTCTCCATTTCTATCCTCCTTGACCATCTCAAGTATGGGGGATCGTGTCAGGCGCTCAAGACTCGTAAACAAAAATATAGGCACTATTCATGGTGGTAACCCATAGCTTATACTAATATGATATTAAAAGTGGTAATGAATATTTGTATGTGAAGGCTCCTGCCTCTACTTTCTTCCCATGGTATTGTGTTTTTGTGTTTATTATCCATGAATTTTCCCGATTTTGATGACTCTCAATGCTCGCTGTTTTGTCCTTTCGGTTCACTCGATTAACTTCAAATCCTCAGCTTCAATTTTAGGAATACCAAACCAAATCTACCGACGAAACGTTATCTTTAGCATAATTTATCTAAACGGCTTTAGTAGACGTAAGTACCCTTTTAAACATTGAATGACAAAGTTCGATTCCAGTATGGGGGGATCACTTCGCTTTAAAGTGCATGCATTCGTTGTTTCACGTAATCCTGTTTATAACCACCAAAATACCAGAAAAAATGAAAAATTTTAAAAATTTTCAAAACTAAAATAAGTGTTTTGTCGACAAGAATAAACTCCTGCTGTGTAGAATAAGAATAAATTTTGACTCGATCGAGCGTGTTGAGCTCGAGCTTGTTCCTTAACTTTTAGACTAAACAATCGCGGATCTCTGCAAAGAACGAAAAATGATAGAGTTAAGTATGAGTTAGATTGTGGTTCCTTTAAACTGAATGGATCTTTGCAACCAATAAAGGATGATAGTCAAGATGTATAAATACAACTGACTATTAGATAGTAAACAATGAATATTAAATACTATATGTTAAGTGTGCGAATCTTAAAACACAATACTAAGAAAAACAATGAATCAATCTGAATAACAACTTTATTAAAGTGTTTCTTGATGAATCACAGATAGCTAACATATGATATTTATGTTCTGGATATTCTTGTAATGAACTCAGCTTTTCTAACTATGCCTAGGGTTCCTTTTATATGATAAGGATAACCCTAAAAGGCTTACATATTTTTCTGACAAATATCTCAAAAATATCTTTTAAATATCTTTCAAAGTAACTGAGTCCATCGGAACTAACTAAGCTATCATACTAACGTAACTAACTAACCAGCAGTACTAACACTTTGTACTGTCGGTACTAAGTATAACTGTCGGTACTAACTATTTGTACTAACGGTACTAAGTTAAGAGAACATTAATCCTAACATAGATGCTAAAGAAGGATTATTTGGAAATCTTACAAGCTCATGTCTGTAATTTGATGCTTTTTCTCCTATAAGCTCCTAACCGGACTAATAATACGTGCTATTTTTAAAAATTAAACTTAAATCAACAATTTTTGAAGTATTGTCGATATCAATAATTTTAGTTTAAACTATATTTAAATTTCTAAAACGAAATTTTCTTTATATCATGGTAATATAAAGTGTAAAAAAATGTGTTTAAAAAAATAAGGTAACAACAATAATAATAAACTGTGGGCTAATAAAAGTTTACTGCATCTTGCCGGCTCACAACCGATGTTGCAGTCTTCTAAATAAGGCACATAGTAATTATCCGAGACTGATAAAAGTTTGCTGCATCTTGCCGGCTCATAACCGACGTTAGGCAGCCTTCTAAAGGACGAAAGATTTCCATAGTTTTAAAGGATGAAAAATTATATTAATGTATAAAAGTGATTTAATAAATATAGGGAAAATCCACTTTTTCCTTAATATTAAATATGGCCTTTTGAACTAAGACATTCCGTTTATTAAGTTTTTTTTTATAATAATCTATGTAATATATGGGGAAACCCCAAGATTATGAAACGCGAAGGTCCGTGAGTCTCGATAACTAGTCCTCTGTCGGGTTGCAAAAGCCTGGTCACTTACTGTAAGGTTATGGATGTTGCAGAACTAAAGTCGCTACATGGGATGAACACTCCTTCAAGACTCATTATTCTCGGTTGGAACGTGAAGCTATGAAATTTTATGCTAATGTTGATCCATGGTTGAAAATTAAATGTCACATTCACCTAAGAAATAATAAATGTCAGATAAAGAAGTTTCACAATTACAAGTATGAGTAGTGGTAGCATCTTAACTTATATTTAACCGGTGATTTCATTTAAGCTATGGTTTGGTATAAGTGAAAGTCGGAATGATGAATTTATCCTTTTTGTGCGTTTTTAAAGATTGAAATGTTTCTTGTATCTATGATCCCTAAAAGTTATAAAATACACAAAGAGTTCAAAACATTTAGATAGTTGTTTAAAAAGAAAAGTACAAAAAAGGAGAAAAAGGAAAAATACAAAAATATTTTATGTTAAAAGTGATATAATAATTTAAAAATGGTCAAATACTGTGGGCCTTTATTTCTAAACTATTAATCTTTAATTCCCCCTCGAATGAACACTTTGCCACTTTTTAGGTAATTAGTTCGAGGGTATTGAGATTCTTGTTTTTCTAAGTGTCTACTATATCATAGCGTGAGGAACTACGACAATATCTTAATATGGGGGATTTGGTATGCGCTTAATTACATCATACCTTTACCTTAAAAACGACCAAATGACCAAAACGGACATAAAATACCATATAGTATGCTGTGTTTGCTATTTATATTGTGTAGGTAACAGGTATTCAGAAAAGGACAAAAACGAAGCCAAAACAACAAAACCGAGCATGAGAATGAAAAGAGCGCTAAAAGTCAAGTCAAAGTCAACAAAAAGTCAATCAAGTCAAAGCAAAAGTCAAAGACAAAGCCGGTATCGAAAATATGTTAAATGGGCCAACCCATCTAATGGGCCGGGTCAACTCATTTAAACATTATGAAAACAAACGACCCAAATAAAAGCCTTATAAACCTTTTAAGAAAACCCAAACCATTAACTCCTGATCCCAGAACAAAAGGCCCAATCCCCTATCCCATATCACCCTTAACAGCTGTTAACCCTTAAACTATTTACACCTTACACCGTTAGTCCCAGTGTCAGTCCAGAAGGACTAACGGTGCAACACACCATAAAAACTCAGGGACCAAAAGTGTTAATTCCCCATACTTTTCACCCCTTTACCTCCATAACCCTTTACATCCGTGGTCCCTCTTCCCCTAACCCCATTAACCCTGCACCCTAATTAAACTAACAAAACAAAATCCCTTTCCCGCCAACACTGTTTATCATCCTTGTCCCCACCTTCTTCACCCCACAACAAAAACATCACCATCCCTCTACCCCACTTCATTACATGGGCTCAAACAAACAACAAAAACACGCTGGCAATCCCTCGAAATTCTATTGGTTGATAGACAAAGATTAATCTAGGGCTGTGATTGCAAGACTTGGGGCCAAAGAAAGATGAAGGGCTCAGATTAAAGCTTTTGGTGCTCTCACACAACAAGCATAAGTAGCACACCCTGCACCTTAGTTTTTATATATATAGTTTAGGCTTTCATTGTAATGGAGAGTTTTTTTAGGTTTTAATTTGTATGCTTTATTTTACAGCTTATTGTTTTTTTATTGTCATTTACATTTAAAAGCGTTGTAACTTTCTTCAATTAATGAAATGCAAGTTTTTAAAAATTCTATAATGTGTATAATCTGTTTTTACTTTTTGATTAAAAGCTCTCAAGTTTTTATAGATTCTGTTATGTGTTTGAGATAATTCTAACACAGCTTGAATCATAGCTTAGAGCTTATTTACTTTGTTACTTAGAAATCTTTACTGTTCCATTCATTTTCTTAAAGTTAAAAGTCATTTGAGATATTTTTGGATAATAAGTCAAGAAATGGAAGGGCTTTATGGGTGTTTTACCAGCTTAATAATAACAGAGCTTGTAGATTGAGCTTGAAAAAGCTATTTGATTCCCCTATTTAACAAAGGGATAAGGTAACTTTCCCTTTTCATCACTTTTAAGCTCAAACCATTTTAGCTTATTGTCTCTTATGCTATTCTATGCTTATTTTTTTTTTGCTTATTTTATCCTAGTAATGCTATAAACTTTCTATAAAAGCCTAATATTCATAAGTTGCTTTAGTTATATTTGTTTAGTTTTAGTTTTTCAACATAATCTGTCTAGAATTGGTCTAAACACTTATTAATTTAATTAGCTTATTAAAGGGCTTATTTGTCCTAAGTCTTTTGCTAATGTCAAAATTAAGACTTATTCCTGTCATTTTTTTTCAATTAAAATCAGCTTTTATAGGTTTCTGATTATGGCTTTATAGTAGGTTTTGAATTTAAAGTGAGTGATTGGATAAGGGGTATGTATATTGTATAAATTGTGTTAGCCTGTTTTTAAAAAGGGTCATAATAAGATTTCATAAGCTCATCGTTAAGAGCCTCAGTGCAAATAATTAATAATTTATAAAAAGATATAATAATGTTTAAGTAGTTTTATTCATCAAAAATCAATTGCTAGTCCAAATATGGTTCTAGACTGCTTATTTTGGGGAATTGTTTGAGTGTGTTTTTTTTGTGTCAAAATGAGTTTTCTAGTGCATCAATTACCAACTGTTTTAAGTTTTAATTCTGAGGTTGCAAAATGCCATTTCATTCAAAAACCCAAAGTAGTTTTAAATAACTGACATTTATCTATAGCTTAAAAAATATTCCTAGCTTAAATTTAAGTCAAGTTTGTTAATTCCAGCTTATTTGTGCTTTCTTAGTATGATTCTTCATCTATTTTAGCTTTTTAAGGACTCAGTTCATCTTTTAATAGCTTATTTTTAGGGCTGCTAACGCCACTTTAGCCTTTTATAAAATCTTGAAAAAGCCAAAAACATTTACTTAAGTCTGTCATTTTTAAGCCCTCCTTTTCTAGCTTTTTATTTGTTAAAATTCTCAATACAGGTTTCTATGTGTACCTTGATTTGTAGTCAAATATCGTTTTTGAGTTAAGCTTTTTATGAGTGCTTAATTTATCTGAAATCTAGCTTTAAAAGTAGTGAAAAAGTCTTTGAACATCCTTTTAAGTCATTTTTAAGTAAAACTGTTTTTAATTTTTTTTTGAGTTTGTCAGCTTATTTGTTGTTCTTATTTTGCAGTCTCTTATGCTTATTAGGTTTAGGGGTAAGGATGTTTTTAGCTTTTTAGGTTTCTAGTTGCTTATTTAGTCCACAAAGCCAAACAGTTTGAACCCTCTAGTCCATTATTTATACTTAACATATTTTGTCATCTTTTCTCAGCTTATTTATGCTTATTTTTAAGCTGTTAATAAAATCTGCTTTATTAATTATCTTATTTTTACTTATTTTAGCTTTTCTAAAAAGAAAATTTAAAAAAATGTTTTGCAAAAAAGGAGGCCACAGGGTTCGAACCTGCGACCTCCCCCTTCTATAGCCAACACCTCACACACACCACACATAACCAACTGCCCTGGGGTCTTTTTCATTTATAAGTCTACCCCATTTTCCTTTTAACCCCTTTTTAGCCCTTTTTGTCTAACAACTTATTTAAGCATATTTCTGGCTTATTTCAATAAGTACTTTTCACCATTTTATTTTTCTTAGATCCAGCACTGTTCGATGCACTTTTCCTGATTTTTTCAAATTTTTATAATTTAGATTAGTATTTTTAATATTTAATTTAGAGTAAAACAATTTTTAATTCATAAAAAATTATTAAAAAGTCAAAAAATTATAATTCTTTTTCTGAAAATTTTCTTTAGTCATCTAGGTCATGTTAAAATTAAATTTGAGTTTGTAGGGTTGAAATTTTTTTTAGTTTTTTAAAGAACGGGATTTGGTCCCGTTATTGTTTTTCTTCGTTTTTTTTAACTTTACTTGCTTACGTTTTTGGTTTACTTTTACTTGTTCTTGCATTTTTGTCATTTAGGGTTTATCAAAAGTTAAAAAATCATTTTAGGATTAAATTTTGATCATTTAGGTTTTAAAGTCGCGTTTTTTTAGGATTCCCGTTAACGTTTTTAATTTCGTATTTGCTTTCGTTTTTAGTTTAGCTTGCCTTTTAATTGATTTTTCCCCTAGAATTAGAAAACCCATTCAAAGCCTTGTTATATTCAAACATCATATATCAAACCGACTTTTAACTTTCCATTTCACGCCTCGTTGGGAGAACGACACGGGTGATCACTTGCCCGGAATCATTTATATCATACCCGTGAGTTTGTTGACCTTTTTCCTAAAGGGTTGACTAGGTTGACTTGCGGGGATTTTATATTTGATATTTTATTATACTATTTGATATATAATTACCCCTAAAAAGGTGGTTATCAGTACGTGTTCTTATCATATCTCAACTGGCTTACAACATTTGGAGATAACTTGTTTGTGTTTTCAATGTTGTGATGAAGACTTGTCAAAATCTAGCAAAAGTGTATGATTTCTCTTATAGTGCTCAATGCATACATTAGCTATCACTTAGTGTGTATCTCATAGAAGATGAGGATTTTTGTCAAGAGGTTGCGATCTACTTATATTTTACAGATTTATTTATGAGTTTGGAGTCACGTGGATAGTAACAAGACATTAGACACAAGTTTGGGTTATCTACTAGTCAGCATCAGTCGTTATACTTATTATTCTTCATCAGTAACTTTACATAAAGCCACAGAATTGAAGAATCGAAAGAAATGGTTTAAAGCATATTGTTTCACAGAGAAGCTATATTGTTAAAATGGTTTAACCATTATAATGCATCAGTCGAGTGAAAGTTTTATACTAGCGGCAATACATTATTTAATATCTGCTAGTGTGTGTTTCTACTACTCAAGTTCATTTTTCTTATTATGCGTCATGGAGGGTAATTTGAGACATTAGAAGGCTGGATTAGTAGTGTGATATATGATTTGTAGTTGTAAAGATTCAAGTTGCTTATCTTCACAAGACCCCTATTGGATTATGACAAAAAGGGGAAGAAGATTACAGAGATAGGATTTGCAGCTTATTATGTGTGGTGACATGGCATGGTACAAAGGAAATCTACTTAAGGGGAAGTTTGTTTCATTCAGGGAGATCCATGATCTCAACTTCAAGGGAAGCTTTGGCTTTATGATGAAGTTCGTACATGACTTTGTTTGTTTTGTCATCATCAAATAGGGGAAGATTGTTGGGATTCTAGATTTGATGAGACAAAATAAATAAAAGAATGAAAAATAAGGACTAAATTGTCAAGATTGGAATTCTAAAAGCTGGTGGAAGATTTGGTCAAAGATATCAAAAGATGAAGATTTTGTTTGATCTTCTTAAGAAGATAAGGATAACAAAAGATATTTATTAATGTTTAAAAGATTTACTTGTTTATATCTTTATGTTAACTTCCTTTGTAAGTCTTGAACTCTCTATATAAAGAGTTTTATAGACATAGTTTTAAATATCTAGAAACGTGTATGTATCATAGTGTGCTTCCAATGAGAGTCTAGACACATAAAAATGTGTGTAGACTTATAGTAGTTAGATAGTTAGTTTATTAGTTAATAGATAGTGTAGCCTCAAGGATCGTTGATCCTTGTTACAGGTGGTAACCGTATTATCTTGATCAAATAATATTGTTGCTTGGTGGAATCGTTTGATAATAAAACCTTGTTTAATAACATTACTGTTCTCTATATTCCGCTTTGCATATTAATGTTATTTGTAAAACGATCCTAGATGGCTTAAACTATCTTCAACACGTAATTACATCTAAAAGTTACGCTTCCGCTTATTTTATTAACGTATACAGATTTCAGACATGTTATATATTATAAATGAAATGAGTTTTCATAAGCTCATGATTTAATGATTGGTAGATACATGATTTTCAATATATAGTATAAAAAAAATTGGGCGGTTCAAGCAAGCTAAAAATAATGGTTACCCTAATGCCTCTTATCACTTAGTAATCCTAATCACACCAATGCGATCTCACTAGCAGTCTCGAGATGTATTACTAAAGCAAGTTTCCTGCACGCAATTTTATTAGTTAAATCTAAAGAAAGCACTGCATAAAAACCTGGAATTAATCATTACAATCTTATGACTCGAAACTAACACGAATTAATCTAAACAATTTATTTTAAATGTTTGAATTTGGCTTTTAAAACCGGATATTTTCCCCTATAATTATTTTGTTGCAAAATACCTTTGATTGCAAATAAGACGAGGTTATAAACAAACGAAGCATGATTACAAAATTCATTCAAACATAATAAAACAAACAATAAAGAATTAAAACACACGAGACTCCTAAGTGCGGAATAATAAACATTGGATTGCCTCCTAAGAAACGCTTTTCTTTATTTATGAGTCTTGTAGCTAGACTCGAAGTCACACGTCAAGTGTCATATAAGTGGGTCCAAGCGAATGATCTCCCTTGGACTTTCTCTCTCGGAGAGCTTTCTAGTGGTGGGGGTCGATTGTAGGGTTTTGGTAAACTCTTCTCCGTCTGGATCAATCAGTCTAATCTTGGCATGCCATGCTCCATCTCTATTTTTGGGTGGTTTGTTCCAGTTTATTGGGTTGTTAATTAAGTCTTTCGACTCTCACATATTACTCTTAAGGTTTATGGGTATGGCTCCCAGAAATTCAACTATTATTTTAAACACAAGGACATCCTTAAAAGGATTGATCTCAGCATCTCTAGCAATTTACCATTAACCGGGAAAATGGTTATTCTAAGAAGTTCTTTCATTAGCATACGTAAGGGGATTTGTGTGCATAATCTATCCGAGCTAAGGGCTCTGTTGGTTTGTATGATTCCCTCTTTTCCAACGTGGTCTATTAAAATGTGCTTCCTCCTCACCTAAATCGGACTCCTTTTACTCCAAATACCGACCTATTGATTCCTTATGCACTACTGCTATCTTGGTCATCCTACAGTCTATAACTGCAATGGCGGTTGCAAGGAATCCTCTTCCTATACGCAAAGGGGTTCCGGGGTCTTTCTTCATGTCGATTACGTAGAAATCATTTAATAGTTTCAGTTTTCCTATGTGGACTTCTACATCTTTAATAATCCTATCAGGGTAGGGATTTGTTCTGTCGGCTAACCTAAAGATATGGTCAGTCTCTTTTAATAATCCGATGTTAAGCTTTTTGAAGAGGTATAATGGGATTATGTTCGCACATGATCCTAAATCAGCTAAGGTGTTAAAAGGCTTTGAGTCCCCTAATCTACAAGGTAGAGTGAATAGCCCGGGGTCTTCCATCTTGGCAGATACTTCACCTTGGACGAATGCTGATCCATTTTTGCCTAGTTCTAAGCTTTTGACGTATTTATCCAATATTGCGTTATAGATTGGAGCGTGAGCTAGGACTTTGAGAACCGGTAGGCTGAGATGCAAATCCTGGAACTCACATTTAAGAGTCGGGATAGGGTTCTTTTTGGGTGTTGCGTATTCACTCCCCATCCTGGGTTTTGCTGCTGCGGATTATCTGGGAATGTTGGCCTCCTTGGAACATTGTTTTAATAGCATTGATTTTTGAGTGGAGTGGTTGTGCAATGACCATTGGAGATTCTATGTTGGGTTAAGATACGAGCAGACAAAACTAAAAGGTTGTAGATTTAATGTTCAGTTTCGGGTTCTTAACCGTGTCGCTAGGGAGTGCTCATGCCATTCGATCGGTTATGGCCTTCAATATTATGTTGATTTTGTTGGTCATCTCACTTTGTTGTTGTTGGAAATCAGCTTCAAACTTGGACAATTTAGCGTCTTGAGATGCCATGAAGTTGGATACCAATCCTTCTAGATTTGATTGATTGTTAAAGCTTCGAGGATTGTTATCTAGCGCTGTGTATTATGAAGTAGCACCCCATGTGGTATTCCGCTGCATTGTTGTATTTTTGGGGGTGTTACAATTTTGGGGTTGTCTCCACCTAAGGTTTAGGTGACTTCTCCATGATGGATTATTGGTGTCACCAAAATTGTTTTACTCGAGCTTGAAGGTATACTACTTACCTCCCGCTTCATCGGTACGCAAGGATGCGTATTCAACAAAGGCTTACTCAGGATCTTCCATGCAATACTGAGTGTCATGGGGACCACTGCAAATCTCACATGAGGTAGTGATTTTGTTCACTTGAGTAGGTTGCGTCGGAGCAAGATGAGCTTCCATCAAGCGTTAGACTTGATTTTCGAGCTCAATTAGACGGCGGTCAGATGTACTCGGGACATCTTGAGGCAAAGCGATTAACTTGACCGGCTTAGCAAAATCCCTTGGGTCGTTCCAACTTTCATTGTCATAGAGGGCGAGGTCCTCTAATAATGCCCAGGATTCTTCGGCGTTTCGGTCACGAAGCTTATCACCGGCCGATGGGTCAATGGTTCGTCTTGTGACGGGATTGATATGGTCATAAAAATTTAGATTTAGAGCCAAAGGTCGATGTCATGATAAGGGAATTTTTGTAGTAAGTCCTTGAAACGAGTCCATGCTTCTGATAGAGATTCTCCATGATGTTGTTGGAACATCAGGATATCATTGCGGAGTTTTGCGGTCCTTCCCGATGGAAAGAATTGAGCAAGAAAACAAGTAGCAAGATCCTCCTATATGGTGATGGATCCTGCTGGAAGACATTCAAGCTAATTGCTAGCTTGATCGCGAAGGGAAAATTGAAATAAACGTTGACGCGTTCTTTCCCTGTTTTCACCGTCAAGGTCAAGTAAGTCCACAAGTTTTAGGAAATCCTTAAGGTATTGGTTTGGATCCTCGGATCGAAGTTCGTGGAATGAGCATCCATTTTGCACCAACCGGATGGTGTCGGATCGAAGAGGTACCACGTTGTTCCCTATGGGGAGCTCAATGGTATTCCTGTAGCCCTCGTGGCTAGGTTTGGAGTAGTCTCCAAGAGTACGGATAGGATTCTCATCTCCCATGGTGGTTGACAAGAATGGATTACAAAAAAATTATCACAAAGAAAAGATAGACTATGAAAAAGCTAATATGCGGAAATTAAATTCTCACTTGAAAGGATTCAAGCGACGATGACATCAAATAACGTCTATTTTATAGCATTATTTATCCCATGTAATTAACCCATTTTGTATAATTATTGCAAAGAATTATTACTTAATCATTTGTATTTGAGAATTGCAGTAATTGTGGAGTACTTGGTGAAACTTGACTAAAAGGCACACATTCTGGAGCTTAAATGAAGATATTGAAGATTACTATTCTAACTACCAATATGCCATATCCATCAAGGAGATTTCGGCGTATATGTGCCTGCATCGCACTAAATTCCCGAAGGACACAGTCCAATACGCGTAATCAAGGTGAGTTCAATATTGCCGATTCAAGGTATATGGGAATACAATATTCTGGAAGATATCAAAACATGGTCCCTACTCCAAGAAACTTTAATACGCTGTATCCAAGCCATTGGATACGCCATATCGACACCAACTCCAGGCCCCGGAAATACAAGACTCAAAAACGAGTTTCAAGTGTGCTAAATCATATTCTCGATACCTAAACCACAAAAGTCGATTTTCAAAGGAGAAAAAGAGCAGAAGAGGTCTCACAACGCATTTCAATCCATAGGAGATAACGTGTAATTTCTTATACTCGGTTAGTTTACCTTGGCTAAGCCATTACTCTTGTATTAATTATGATGTTTGAAGGCTAATACCTTCGGGTATTAACCATTATTATGAAGATCTGAATGTTTGGTTTTGTTTATATCTTGATTTCTTAATTTATCGTTGATTTATTGATTATGTTTATCAATTTATACTTGTTTACGTGCTTAAGTATGCGACCTATCATTCAACTGGGTCTAGTCCTACATATTTAATGCGCTGCAACTTCGGTGTTGTTTGGGCGTAGGCTAAGAGTCCGGGATAGCTCTCCATATAGTAATGCGTATAGGTGGAACAAATAGGATCACTAATAACGTCCTGCTTGCCTGATTGAACTGGTTGTACCATTGCAGGTAGTGGCTTAGTACTAACTAATAAGTTCTGATCATTGGTATAGTTTGGATTGTGGACTACCACCTAACACAAGTTACCGTTAAGCAGTAAGTGGGTAAAGTCTCTATGAGCTAGGGTTCGTTCGACATACACGGTGTCGTCCTCTAGATGAATTATAATCAATATATAAGGATGCTTTATGTGGATGCTTTAATTGTGACAGAATTAATGTGTCTAGGTCTTAGGATGAAGTCCCGCCTAAGTCTAAGAATGATATGCCACCTCGAGATAAGTAATCATTGCACTGAATAAACAAACCAACTTTTAATCGGATTAATGATGGCTAATATAGTTTTCTATCATAAGGCTTGACCGCTCTTTTATCTTCTGTTAATTTGCTTGCGTAGGTTAAAGTGTCTTGAATTGATTGTAGTTACCACCAACCCCCCCCCCCTTTTACCTGTTAGAATTAGGATTAGAACTAACATAGGATTAGCATAGGTTTGACTTAGATTAGAATTAACTTAGATTAGTAAACCAAAATATTAATAAATTGAGAGATTTAACCTCGCTTCAAGTGTTTGACACCCTACTTACAACGAATCTACCACCGACCGGGTATACTGCCCGTTAAAGTGTTGTTTTTGGTTAAGTCAGGCAAAATATAAATTTAAAACTTGAATCATAAAAATATACACCACACAACGACACATCAAGTTTTTGGCGCCGTTGTCGGGGAGTGAAAATTAATCTTGATTTTTATTTTATATGTTGGTTTTTTTTAACATTAGATCTAACCCTTAGGTGTAGTGTAAATTAGATTAGCGTATATTCTTGTATATTCTGTATATTTTTGTATATTTGTTAGTTTAATTGTTTGCTTGTATATTTGTGTGTTTAATTGTTTACGTATTTAATTGTTTTCCTAATATACTGTTCTGATCGATAACCCGATACGGCGTATCCACTTCCATCGGATACGGCGTATCCAACTTTCTGTCCAATACAACGTATTCATTCAACTGATTAATACGGCGTATTCACTTCTATTGAATACGGCGTATCGATCATCTGATAAAGTTCTTTTCCACTCTCGAACTTAAAGCTTAAATTTTTTAACACCTTTTTCCCGCTGGTTCTACTGATAATTTTTTGATTATTTTTCAGTTAAGAATGACAAAGGTAATCAAAAGAGAGTTCGAGATACTTGAGGATCTTAAGGTCAAATATGTTTCGCTCCTTTGTGATACATCACTTGACGTTTTCAACAATGAATTCAATCAATTAAGCGAAATAGATGATGATTTATTCATATATGAAGTTGAAGTTGCTAACATCCTTTGTGACTCAATCAAGGATGATGATTCGGAGCAACGAGTGTCGCATGAAGCTGATGATGATATGGGATATGATCCCATATGATGTTGCATTTACAAATTTGTTTTAATTTAAAAATTAAATTTAACATTATTTTTAATGAATGATCTGGGGTCAAAAAAAAATTTTAACTACAAGACGATGGATCATTATACAAAGAAAGCATTATGGATTTACTGGATTAGAGGTGATGATGAAGTTGAGCTCACGGATAAAGAGTTTTCTAATAATGATGATGAAGTTGCGTAAGTCTTTAGGATCGATACTAATATATTTGATTTTGAAACACCTATGTGCAAGACCTTCAATGAATTTAACTATCTTTTGCAAATCGATCCATAATTACTTACTAAGGACATTGAGGGATTCAAGACTTATAAAGAATATAAGGATGATTGGATCTATGAATGGAACAAAGATATACCATGGGTTGATGAGAAACCATAGACTGACGATGGAGTTTGGACTAAACCCACACCAGTTAAGAATTATTGTAAGCCTTTCAACTATAAAACTCGATATTCGAAATGGCCAACATGTAGTCGGAGGAATGATGGATTCTGTAATGGAGAAAACTTACCTCAAGCTTACATATTTAGAAACTTACTCCATTATCAAGATTATGAATGGTACGAAGCCTTAGAGGATGACAAGCTAAAAGAAGAAGCTTTAAGGAATAAGGCTATCATGGAGGGATTTGTCAATGAAGAAGATGATGATGAGTCACGTTACGAACAAAAGAAACGATGGAACGTATATACAAACTATGATGATGAATATGAGAATGAAACTCATGATGAAAGATAAGAATTATCTGAAGCTCACAAACTGTCGGTGTGCAATATGAAGATTCAAGATGATTAAGTATTCATTCGGACAAGACGAAGAGTATGATGCTATTAAAGAAGATGAATACGACGATTTGGCGAGAACAAACGATGATGCATGCCGAGCATACCAGGAAATCTTTCGCATGATAGACGAAGGATGGATGGTAACAGAGTTGAGTGAAAGGAGAAGCTGAAGAAAAGTATAACTTAAAGACTTTGCTGTAAACAAAAGTGCTTCCCGGGAGACAACCTGGAATGTTATTTAAATTTTATCGAGTCTGTCTTCCCAGATATCAATACGGCGTATCCGCTCCATACCATACGGCGTATTGATTGTCTGGACGTTATCAGTCTTTACTTTTTATGCACTTTAAAACATTATTGTCAGTTATGGCAAAGGGTATCTTACACTTGATACGAAGTATTAACCAGACTTACACATATTTAGTGTGTAATAATTTATTAAATTTGTTTTAGTTTAGTTTAAATTAACCGTATGTACCTAAATAGGAATGTACGTTTTTTCCTATTTTTACACAGGACCTCGTGAAAGAAATATCGACAAATATTGGTGGAGAATTTACAAATCTAGAGATCTTGAAGTGTTGGAGTCTTGAAACTTCAAGGCGGCTGTTCAACATGAATTCTTGCTCAATAAATCTACATGGAGAATCTACCGAGCAAATATCAGGGGAGTTTCTCATTCTAATTCTTTTTAATTCCCATATTTAATGTTTTATCTATACAACGAGGACGTTGTATAATTCAAGTGGGGGGATGGGAATTAGAATGTTTACTTGTCCTAATTTTCACACTAAAATGCTTAAATTATGCTCAAATTTACAAAATTTCAAGCATACTTTTTTGAAATTACTTGATACATAACCCGCAAACAATAACCCTTGTTAGATATTGTAAGGATTTAACCTTATCCGTTTCTAAATGTTTACCCAAATTCCACAAAATATGAGTGTGCCGGTGATGTAGTAGACTTTAGAACTTGGCTTGGTATATCACTCGAGACCGCAATGATGAGTACTATGGATTTAGATGGAGTAACTTTTTAAATTGGTAAAATTTTAGGATTACACCCAAAACGCCTATTCATGTTGCTTATTTTACTAAACTACACCGGTTAGGATAACCCCGTATAAACCCTTTGTTTACTCTCACTTTAAGAGTAAGATACCCCTAGAACAACCCGTAGAACCAATCCTTTAAGAACTACACCAATTGTTTCATTACACCTTAGCCTACCCTGTTAGATTAAGTTTATTTTACAGTTTCTAGTTGCTTAAAGTGTAAAGTTTGCATTTCCCGAGTCTTGTGTCAAAATTTTCTATCTTTGGTACGGTTCGAAGAATTTGCACATTGCAAATGGGAATGTATATTATACTCAAAACTCAATGTATATTTTAACTACAAAACGTATTAATGGTACGTCAGTAGAATGAAGAAATTATCAAAGAAGTTCGGAGATGTTTATGATCTGAAGATGTGAAAATTACACCGAGTTTCGTAGTATAGTGTTATGAAAAAAAATCGAAAAAATTAGAAAAATCGCAACAAAAAAGAGAAGAAAAGTTTGAAGATAATCGTTTCGCAACTACCAAAGGAATTACACGAAGGATCGATTATTCGTTAATACAAATCGACGATGTAAAGTTGTAACACCCCCATTTTTACATATAGCACCGGAAGCTAATCTGGGGTATTACTTCAAGGGTACAATAGTCATAATCATAGAAAACGAATCAAAAAGAGTCGTTTTTGAAAATAAGTTATCATTCATTATTTCTTCAGAGTTTTTACAAACGAGAGGTTTCCAGAATCTAAAATACAACATTTGAATGATAATGGTTTTTCCATCTTCGTGTCCTTGTCACTCCGTACCATTAGTACCTGAGATAAAACATGCTAAAAAGTCAACACAAAGGTTGAGTGAAATCCATAGGTTTAAGTAATATAATTTGAATGCAAATGCGATATTTGGGTTACGTTGATATACACCCAGTATTGAAAACATAATTTAGTATTGCCATTAGCTCATGAATCCGATGCCTTAGGTTATAATGATAATATTGCCCCTGCGGGCACCTTTGCCAAAATACCCGCGTGATTTCTAATGATGTGCAATTGGTTACACGTAACTGGGTACACCAACGGGGAGTCCAGCCCAAATAGATCTATTCACATCATTCGCGCTTACTACGGAGAGTAATTAACGGTTCATGATTATGGGGACTTAAAGGCAAAGCAGTTACTTAGGCAATAGTAAATTGAAATAGCATGTAGAAATAATTGCATTCATGTTTATAGCATGTATCTCCCTCGCGGGTTTATAAAAAGATTGAAAAGCGAGGCTATGAACTCATGAACGTTATGGGATATTGATAGCTATAGTTATAGGGAATGATAGGTAAACGGCTTCAACACGGCAATCACAGACAACCTGGGTTAATATATGGAAAGTATCCACACTTGTTTGATTGTATATATAAGTGTTTGGATATTCGATGTTGTGTTTTGTTATAAATAAATTCTCATTAACACCGTTCGGGCCATCATTGTTTTAAGTTTCATTTAGTAAATGTTTGTGGTGCTGGGTGCACATTTATATCGTAAACCCAAAGAACTCAGACAGAATGTAGTTCAAGATGAAACTTTGTTAATATGAAGATCCATATTATTATGTTTAATGATATAGATCCGAGGACTTGATTTTGAAAGCACATTGATGTGAATGAGATAAGGATTAGAAAAATAAGCAGTTTTAAGTACTTTTTATTCAATATTGGAGATGTTAAGCACGAGGGAGCGTTAATTAAAGTTATTGTCTGGTAATGTTTTGATTTGATTTTACACATTTTTCAAAATGTTACATTTGTTGGACCTGTGGTTGGAAAACTGCATGTAGACCCCTAGGTTTGCATTTTTACGACTTTGCGTCTTCAACTTTATTGATATACCATGTAAAACCCTTATACTTAAAAAGTGACTAATAGACCCATATAGTTATAACTTTGATAAATGACACTTTTAGTCCTTTTAGTTTAAGTTTAGAAACATTTTATGATTTATTCCCCTTGCATGGATTATAATTACAAACATGTCCAAATTTCCATGGCAAGCTTAATTAACATTTAAATAGTCATTTATAAGTTTTAATAATCTAAAATATGAAGTTTTAAATAACACAAGGTTAATTAATGATTCGTTAGTTAAAAAGGTTAAAACGGGTCAAATTAGGGTTTCAAAATGAAAACGCGCGGGTTTTAAGGTCAAATTCTCTTATGACTTATCAAAGCACTTATTTTAACATTATATTAGCTTATTAGGATTGATTATAACAAAATTTTTTCAAAGTTTAACCCATAGTTTAAGTAAAAAAACAAGTAAATTTAGGGTTTCGGGTGTCGGTTTTGGTTCAAAAAAGGCATATCACTTTAGGTTTATGTGTTCAAAGCTTTATATCTATGATTTTAGCAAGTAATATATGAACTTTATGAATGTTACATGAGCAAAATATAAAGCTTTATAGAACCTGATTTAAGCTTATAGCTTGGAAACGGGGTCAGAATCGGGACTTCGCTACGTCCGGCTAGAGTAACGACTTCCGGGCTTCGTTTCTTGGTTTCTTTTGCTTCCTTTCTGTACTATGAAGGGTTATAGAGGAGGAAGTGGGGGATGAAGAAGAATGAACACATTATGCCCCTATTTATACCCATTTGAAGTAGCAAGGAGTAAGCAAGGGTTATGATCTGGTCTTGACACATATAGGGTCTAGTTAGGGAGGTGTATAAGCTATAAAATGAAGTGTGGAGGTCTAGGAAACTAGGTTGAATGTGTTGGCTTGTTTCTTTGTTGCCGCGGCTGAAGTAGGCCAAAAGGAAGCCATGTGCTTCTCAAATTTGACTAAGGATAAGTCAAAGTTGCTTAGTAAGCTGCTACTATGATTATAGAATAGGTTCACATTGGTTATTTGAACTTGGTAGCAATTTAGAGGGGTTAAAATGGTCATAGAAGCAAACCGGGTCTATTTTAGGTTCAACGGGTTCTTCAAAGGTTTTAACAAGTACATTGTGTTATATAATGATTAAGGAATGATGAATATTGGTTGTTAAGGTTGGGATTAAAGTAATTAGTAGTATTAGCAGTTTGGGTTTAAACAGATTTAGAATTAAGAAATGGGAGCTTCGAGGTTCGACTAGGGCTACGGTTTGGTTTTCTTGACTTTCTTAGCTTATATTTTGCATACTCTTGATTAGGAATGATGGAATAAAAATCCTAGGGCTTATATAAAGTATTATCAATGAAGTTTGATCGTTGGTTTAAGTTAAAATGGGTTGAAATTGAGAAAACGGGTCAAAGTTACAATTAGGGCATAATTAGGGTTTCCTGGATTTGTTGGGTTTTCTTGGCTTTGATTTCTTGTTCAATGCAAGGTTTATGATATATAATGCATTTGTAAAACTCTTTTATGAGATTAATAATGGCCCATTGGTTGGTGTATTTGGGTTTAGAATGAGTTTAAAAAACGTGATAAACGGTTAAATGATCCAATTTGGTACATTTAGGGTTTATAGGATATGTTTTAGTACAAGTGAAGTAAATGATGAAGTTTTGATGAAATAATGATTCATTGGTTGATATGATTGTATAAATATGTTTTACAACTTATTGAGTGTTGTTGGGGTTTACAATGGATAAAGCCAAGAAACTAGGTCATGGTTTAGAAACTTAGCTCGGTTTTAGGGGTTTAGGGTTTTAGATTAGGTTTTGAGTGTAAAAAGATGTATGAAAGCTTTATGAATAGGTATATTTCGGGTTTTAATCTTGTAAAATGGTATAGTATCTTGATTACAAGTGATAGTGAAGTGATTGTGATTGTTAATGTGTAGGGTAATACGGCTACTTTAGAGATCATGCTTAATGGCTTGTACATTGTGCTTTTAGAGACTTGTTCTTTGACTTAAAGTGAGTTTATTATTTCAAATGAGATTGTGATATTACTTGTACTATGATTTAGTAGGCTTTTTGTGCATTCACTTTAGAGTTAAACCCTTCCTTAAGTTTAGGGTTTAGGCATCCGATAATGGTTTAAAGCCATTTTGATTTGATGTTGCATATGGTTCCTGTTAGGAATAAATGTCCTTGTAATAATGATATTTGATACTTGAGCTTGATATATTATATGTTTGATTGACATATATGAGGATAGGTTTGTCATACGTAGGTTGTCTGAGTCCGTTATTGGAGTTATGCAGGTTATATTGCATATTAAGTTATGGGCAAAGTAATGTAATGTAATAAAGCAAAAAATTTCCCTGAAAAAGGTGAGTTCATATATAACTGATAGATTGTAAATCATCTAACTTAATATATGGATATTTACATTTATGAAATTGTGGCGGTGTTGTTATGTCTCCACCCCTTACAAAAATCTCGTCCCGAGATTTATTTATTGTACTTGAAAGTGAAGGTTGAAATTAGTGAGGATATGGCACGAATTTAGTCTTCGCGTTCCCATGTTGGATGTGAAATGACTGTCATGATCCGAGATGATGGAGATTGGCACGCCATGTCGAGAGACTATTTCTTTGATGTATAACCCTGTAAGAGTTTCCATACTATCAGTCCCTCGAGTTGGTATGAAATGTGCGGATTTGGTAAGGCGATCGACAATAACCCAGATGGTGTCGTGTCCGATTGAGGTTTTGGGTAACTTTGTAACAAAATCCATTGTTATCCTTTCCTATTTCCACATAGGAATTTCCGGTTGTACCAATAAGCCAAATGGCTTTTGACATTTTGCTTTAACTCTAGAACATGTCAAACATTTGCCAACATATTCTGCGATGATTGCCTTCATGTTAGGCCACCAATAGAGTTTCTTTAGGTCGTGGTATATTTTATCAGAACCCGGGAGAATAGAATATTTCGATTTATGAGACTCATGCATGATCAAGTCTCTTAAACCACCAAAAAGTGGTAACCAGCTTCGATTTTTGATACAACGAGTTTTGTCAGGATGAATTTCAAATGATTTGTTCATCCCTTGTAGGTTCTCGTTTTTGACATTTTCTTCTTTAAGAGCTTCATTTTGGGCTTTGAGAATTTAGGATGATAATTTTGGATGAACGGTTAGGATTAATGCTCTAACTCTGAGTGGTTTGATTTGTTTCTTCTGGCTTAAGGCATCTGCCACAACATTTGCCTTTCCAGGATGATAGCAAATCTCACAATCATAATCAGCGAGTAATTCTAACCATCGGCGTTGCCTCATATTCAATTCTTTTTTACGAAGAATGTGTTGGAGGATTTTATGATCAGTGAAAACTGTACACTTTGTACCGTATAGATAGTGTCTCCAGATTTTAAGAGTGAATACTACTGCTCCTAATTCAAGATCATGAGTGATGTAGTTTTCTTTATGAGGTTTGAGTTGTCGAGATGCATATGCAATGACTTTCTCTCTTTGCATTAATACAGCTCCTAATCCTTGAAGAGATGCATCACAATAAATGCCAAAGTCATCGTTTCCTTCTGGTAATGCTAAGATTGGTGCTTCATAGAGTTTTTGTTTAAGGAGTTGAAAAGTCGATTCTTGTTCTTCGCCCCTGATATAATTTTTGTTTTTCTGGGTTAATTTAGTCAAAGGCTTTGCAATCTTTGAAAAACCTTCGATAAATCTTCGGTAATAGCCGGCGAGTCCTAAGAATTGACACACTTCTGTAGGTGTAGTAGGAGATGTTGTAACATTTCTCAATTTCAGGTCATTTTACGACTCCTATTATTTGTCACTATTTATTTTGGTCCGATACATGTTTACTTTTAAATTAACTTTAATGTAAACGGTCATCAAATAAATTAAGGTTTACATCAACCAAGTGGTATATAATTATTAAGAAAATAATTATTAACTTTGTGTATTTTTATTTTTATTTTTATTGGTCACGTAAAAGGATTACATTTCACAATAAAAATACATTTAGACACACCCCCTTAGCGTGTTTTCTTGTTTACGAGAGTAGATAAGAATAACAATCATCGATGTAAATACTTTTACAAATTTATCAATAATATGGTTTTACATAAACGATTCATGAGATGCAAGAATCACAGCAGGTTGCGTTTGTTAAACAATTGGCATGACTTTGAAATTCATATTGTACGTATCTTGTTCACTTGAAACGTAAGTCATTAGGAATATCTCCATGCCCCATTTTTTTTAACCCTTCCCTCAGTTGATGATAGCCTGATCTTAGTCAATTTTGAGGTAACGCTTAAACCTTGAAGTTGATCAATAAGTCTTAGATCACATAGGTTAGGGTAACGTTCTTTATGGGTAAGTTTTATTCAACTCTCGGTAATTGATACAAATTCTAAATGATCCGTCTTTCTTTTTAACAAATAAGATAGGAAGATCCCAAGGCCGACTGTAATTGGTCAAATTGAACCTTGGTCTGTAGTTCTTGAATATCGGTTGGATAACTCTTGCAATTTATGATAGGAGCCAAGTCTATAGGTGTTGAGCTACAAGGCGCTGCTACAAGGGATAATGTCGAATTTGAAATTCTATCTTGGCAAGTAACGAGAGGGAAGACTGTAGATATTCAGGAAAAAAAACATCTAAATATTCTTTGACTACGGGGATTTCTTCTTGTCTTTCTATCTGTTGATTTCTTTTCCATTAATTGGGTCATGAAATTCTTGACTAACTCGGGATATTTACCTTTCAGTTTCTATACAAGATATGAGATTTAGATCGAGGTTTTACCTTTGATCACCTAGATGATTAGAGTTTTCACCATTGATAGGATGTGAACGTACTTTCTTCGTCACAAGAGAATTTTGGCATGATAACTTAGACAACTAGTCACATACAAATGACAACGTCGAACTACCACAAGTTTTAATTGGCATGAGTTCGTTTCGAAAAGGTTTGAATTTAACAAAGTTAAAGTGCAGCCTTTGATTAACGGTGTTTTGCTTACATGTTTCGTCTAAGCCATTTCGTATTTTGTTTTAGATTTCATAAATGGTATCTATTGTAATAAAGGACTATTTAGTTTAGGAGGCAAGAGTAGATATGGATATAAAGCTTTTTATCATACACAGAAGTCAAACAATACTTTGCTTAATGGTATGATTTAGAAATACGTTATTAAGAGTCGTCTCGTTTTTTTTAACGGCTTGTAACGGTTGGAGGTAAACTATTTTTGGTTTGATATCTATTTATTACTGTTTTATTGAAATTTTCATTAGTATCATTTACTAGATGCCGCTTAGTCTTTGATATATCACAATCAAAAGTATTAGTTTGTTTTGACAATTTTATTCTCAACACTCAATAATCTTGAGCTTATACAAGATAAAGCACTAAGATCTATTCATATTCAGGACTCAACAGTAAAGACAAGATTAGGTGTTGAAGGCAATGAATATTTCTTGTGGTAGGGAGGTAGAAATCTGCATCTATATTGTTTCATAGCCTAAATTTCTTTCCTTGCTAATTATAAACAATATGACACTCTATTGAGCTTTTCTATATGCTGTCTAAACTTTCTAGATGCATTTTCAAATTTAAAATTTTCCTACAATAATAAATTGAATGCTATTCTTTTCTTTTTGATTTTTTTCAAAGACTTTTCTTCTAAGTCTCCTCTATATAGTTATTTCTCCCTAATCGATATCCACATTTTAAGTCATTAATGTTTATCTACATAAACTGCTGACTCATTCTTCTTTATAAAATCTCAAGTATTTTCTTCCAATGGTATTCATCTAACATGTTTTATAACCTAAAACCATTAACTAGGATTTCTGCTAAATCTATTTAATGTTGTTCATTTTATGGATTTACTATAATTGTAACAATTTTCGATACAACGAATTTTGAATATTTGAATCATTAGATTACCTCTAAGTAAGGACTTAGAGATGAGTATAAGACTTGAGTGCATAATTAGGTCCTTCATCTACTCTGATACACTTCAGTCATATCCACCAAACCACACATCACCATAGAACCCGAAAGCTGCTCGGAAGTAGTTGTGTTCTACACGGCACACTCTTCTTGATACTTACTTGTTCTTTTTGTCCCTTGATTTCTTTTGAGCTTTGCCACTCCCTAGCAATATGTCCCTCTTATGGAAGTTGTTTTGTTGTTTGGGACACTCTGACAATTTGAGACTTTTCAAAAAACCAATACGTCTAATTGACATATATCAGTAAGCTTTCTTCCTATATTCTCAAAAACCTTCTAGCCACTAATAGTCAACATGGGCCATTTGCCATATCACAAATCAATCTCTTCCTATGTAATCCAGCGTTGGATTTGTTGCAGGTCCTCATGTGTAAGTTGAGGACTATTTGGTTTGACTAGCAATCGAATTAACAAATTACACAACATCCTCAAGTTATCAATATTTGTAAAGTTAGCAAGCGCTTAAACTTGTGTGCTTAGCAGATTAGTAAACTACATGAGCGAGTATTATAAATGCTTCATTAGTACTGGTAGTGTTAGTTATTTGCAATGAGGTAAAAAAGAGCCCATGTTCTGTGTGCTTGAACTTGAGCATAGACATACCTTTGGACTTATGGTTCATACACTTGAGGTTTATATGAGATCATCCAAGGCTCATTTGTTTCCTATCTAGGCTTTATTCCTTCAACACAACAGAGATTGATGTGTTCAACATCCATCGGTGGACAAACTTGTTTATACACTTTGATTAACTTCTTTTGTGATGCTATTTTCATTCTAAAATTCCAACTGACTCACAACTTTTTTAAAGCCTATCAAAGGTTCTTGATCAAGCATATATGAGCATTGGAGCACTGGTGACAGTTTTCATATTGCTGCTTTAAAGAGACTTTCTTTGAGTAATTTATTAGTAGTTGCATTCCATACACATATCTCTTTTCTCACAGCCTTTCCAAGTAACAGCTTAGCATCCTTTATATAAAGTTTAACTTTATAATATGTTCATTGGGACATGCCCATCAATTAAACGTACTTCTATGCTTCATCTTCTAATCTTCCTCTGAGCCTTATCTTTTCAGCCATGAGATAGTCAATTAGGCATCATGTTGTAACAACTTTTTCCACAACTTGTGTTGTTGGACAAGGTAACGGGCTACCATTCTTCTATGACTTACCCATAGTGCATCAGTATTTTATTGGATGTTATTGTTCAATTCCTAATTCTCCATAACTCAAACTCACCGTGTTTGAGCCATGGGAAACTCTGGGTTGCAAGCCACCATGTGTGCAGATCATATGATCCATATATTCTAGCAAAGTTTCTCAAAGCAATCAAAGCATATGATTCAACTTGTTCGATCACAATCATTTAATAGATCGTGATTACCTTAAAAGCTTTTTCTACAGGTTTAGTTATATTACGATAAATCTAACACATCTATAGTAAGTAAACTTTGTATGTTTTAAAGATTATGCCGATAACTCTTATCTTTAATATTAGAAGACTTTAACTGAAAATGTAATTATATGAATCAATATAATTCAACAATAAACATAAGCTCTCAATTATTATTAATAAAATACAATACGAATATCTCAAAAGTATTTGGGTGACATAAAAACCTTGAGCGCTATGTTAATTCTATGAGTATGAGCTCATTTTTGTTTATGTCGTTGGGTATTTAAGGAGTGTCAATCTCATTGCAATAGGACCTTTCCTTTTTAACACTAAGGAGTCCTACAACTGCGTACAATATTTCACTATAAGTAATCTATTTTCTTAAACAAATAACTTATCAACATATTTTTACCAAAATTTCTCATACATATAGCATAAGTCACCTTCTAACATAACCTCAACAGTATTAACTTCTTCACACAGCAGCATATAACTGCTGCAGGAGCATTAACTTTGTACTTGCAGTAGGTTAACTTTTTGTACATTGCTAGTAGTAGTAACTAACTTAGCCATTTTTTATTCTAAGTCTTTGAGCAGTCTTCATTCCAACTCAGAAGTAGTAACGTCCTCTAGCTATAGGAACTTTCTCTAGCAATAGTAACTTTGTCATAACAGTTGTAAACTTCACCAGCAAAGCAGTCTTTAACACTTTAGATTAATTTTCATTAAATTTCTCTAGCGCACTAAACTTTTACTAAGCAACATTATATTCCATTAGAAGCAACAGTAATACGAGACAGCAATTTTAAGAAGGCTTTTATCCCAAACACTAAGTTGTTGTTCTAGTATTGAAGATCGTCAATCATGGATCCAGTAAGTGATGCGATGCCACCAACTCCTGCTTAGGCCACTCAAAGTCTACTCAAAAGGATCTTGTTTCATTTCTAACGCAAGATTACTCACATTTCTATGACCTATTCTCACTCGGAGATAAGTGGTATTGAAAATCGGTGGCAGTATGCTCCTAGCCTCACGTTTACTTAACTAACTAAAGTGCACTATAGTGTTTAGGCCTATACAAAGAAGGATCATACAAAAATCTCCAACTAGGATACTATTCCAATATAATTTTTTATTACATTGTGGGAAACAAGTATATCTTAAGAGTCCCTACCGAATTATCCTTGTGATATTGCCAGAACATCAGAGTGATACTAAAGTATTCACAATGATGATAGAAATCCTTCCAGAGCTAACATCAAACAAGCTCTGCGGTAGGTGACTTGTGAGATCCTATATGGATCAAACTTGTGACACTGGATATCGATTCGGTCTAGACTATGAATTGACGATTGATGAATTTTGAAATGCATAAAAAACTCTTGATGTGTCGGAAAATCACTTTAGCAAAGTGACAAGTAGATAGATTTTTTCGTTGACCAACCTGCAAAGATTTTTGTTTAGTATTTTAAGACAGTCCTTTAAATAAACGGTCGATAATTTAAATTTTAAACAGTTTCTGTTTAAATTTTTACCGTTAAACGGAAGTTTTCTCGATTTTAACTAGACGAAATCGTTTTTATTGGGAAAAGGAACTAGCGAACTACCGCGGAAACCAAATGTTGTAGTATTTTGGACATAGCCACATTGTTGATATCTATGTTTAAGGAAATATTTAATAAAATTTCTTTTTATTTTCAGTGATAAATGTTATTCGTCTCCGTTACTTAGCCATGTATCGTGTTTTTTTATATTGTAATGCATATGCATTATGAAGGGCTTCGAAATTAAATCATACAAGAGCACTAGCATCTTAAAATATTGAAAACCATTTGGTCCCTCCCTTCTCTTTGTCTTGTTCATCCAAAAAAACACCCCATGTGAACCTTGGAGGCCAAGTTTATTTGAATTTCACAACATAAAATACAATAAGACAATAGATACAACGTATCATTTTTTGGTCCTAGAACACATTGTGATTGGGAGATTCATTTTGGTTCCCTCTCACTCCCTCTGTTCTATACCCAACAGAACACACACACAAAAAGCACCTTTTTGTCGTGCGAAGCAAACTCTTGCAATTTATATACCATATTACATCTCATAGTTTCATCTATTTCTCACACACTTAACATTTGAGTTATTCTATTGCTCTATTGCTCTTACTAGTCCACGGAAAAACACACACATATTATAAAACAATAAAACTCTTCCCATCTTTTTCCTTTCTCTCTAATAATATGGCTAAACATTTGTTCAATCCTCCCCGACCTCCGGATCTTTCTTGTGCAGCTAGTGATTTCTTATTTTAACACATACATACTAGTTGTAAAACTTATTTTGTAAAAACAAAGATTTTAAAACTACATAAACCTTAAAAGGTTATGCCTAGGGTTCGAAAATAATAAAAGAAAATATAAGAGAAGTATAGTTTTGTGATCATGGTTATTTTTATATAATAAATATGGTATGTTATAGCTTATTATATTTGGCTTATGTTAATAAGCTTTTGGAAAAGCTTATTTGATTATTTTGAGCTTAATGGGCTTATATTTGGTTTGACACAAATAAGTAAAGAAAGAAGAAGTGATTGTTTAGCTTATTTGGTTTCAGCTTATATTTATTAGCTTATTTTCTAGCTTATCTTGAAAGGACAAATGGTAAACTTATTCGGCTTAATAAATAAGCCCGAATATGTTTTGCTTGGGCTTTTAGCCGCGTCCCACATACAAGACCAACGCCACGAGCTTATTCTTGAGCTTATGTGGTTCGGCTTATTATGGTTTGACTTATTGTGAGCTTATTGATAGCTTATTATTAAGTCGCGTGTTTATTATTTAATGTTTTGCTTATCGGACTATATGGATAAGTAAAACTACATTTTTGGACTTAACGGGCCAAGGCCCAACATAAATACAATACACCAAGGCGTAAAGCTACGGTGTAGCTTATTGGATAAGTTCATGAATAGCTTATTTAATAGTGTACGACTTAGACGCTATACGTTTAACTCATTTTAAACGTTGGACGTTGCGAATAATAAGAGATTTGATGATGTATAGTTTGTAATTATGAAAAGTGGATTGAAAGTGATTTGAAAATGGTTTTAAATAAAGTCTACGACTTTGGAAAACGTGTAAACACGAACGGGTCATGCCGAAATTTTTATAAATTATTATACTTAGTAAATATTAGAAAACGCACATGATAAAACTAGATAAATGGGAATTTAATAATGTGCCGAACAATGTATATATATAAAAATATATATAAAATATATATTTTTACTTAGACATTTATATGTATATAATATTAATATACGTACTATTATTTACTCAATTTACTTACGAAAACATTTTAACTATTATACGATCACAAGCGTTAATTTTTGGAAATATATTAACAAAAGTACACTAGTATATGCTTATGCATTATCCGCACTTCTGCGCTACTCCGATATTAAACCAAACCTTCATTTCATAGGTTGTCTTTACGAACCGTCGTTCGTTATCGTGTGATTTTATTCTAGACTATTCTTCTTCGATTCACCAATCAAGGTGAGTTCATAGCCCCACTTTTAATTGTTTTGAATAATTGTTTTATAACTTGGGGTGAGAAACATTGCTTGCTTTTAAAACTGGACACAAGTACTATACGTGAGAAATTCCCCGTTTACGTGTTGCCTAAGTAGCGTTTAGACCACTATTGCCCGAATTATCATGAACTGTTAATCACCTTTAACCGACTGGCTGGTTAAGTGAGCGCGAGTGAATAAATAGATCTATTGGGACTAATTATCCCTATCCGGGTAAGAAGCACTTACTAGTTCGAGTTTGCCAAGAACTAACGGATATATGTCATGTCGAAACTAGTTAGGTGGTCTTTGGTCGGACACCTGAAGGGCAAGCCTTTATAGCACTGTACATGCTATCTTTCAGTATTAGCTTCAGTGTCATGAGCTTAGTGCAACGTAAATGCCTCTTTATGTGAAGTTGTATCTCCTATAACTGTCGCATACGTTTTGATAATCTTGTGGTCCACATTAATTACGTTTGAACTAAACCTATGAATTCACCAACTTTATGTTGACGTTTTAAGCATGTTTTTCTCAGGTGCTTAGCATGGATGTCGTTGCTTGACTTATGTGAAGTCTATTTTCCCGGACCGGTTTACCAGAAATTTATCTATGTCTTTAATACCGTTGTTGAACTTATTTAAGCTTCCGCATTTTAACTTTTGTATCTTTTAAATTTGATCAATGTAAAACTTATTCATATTTTAAACTTATGCAACGGTGTTATTTTTCAAACGTACCCTTAGAGGTCGTTCTTTATGCTTTGTACTTGAGATATTCAGTGACGTCACGCCCCCGGACACTAAATCGGACGGGACCCTATTTGGGAGTGTGGCAGATTGGTATCAAGAGACAAGGTTATAGAGAACCAGGTAGTATTAACTAGGTCTGGACTATAACCAGTACGTGATTATATGTGCCTTACGTGATTTTACATATACGTAATATGTATATGTACTATGTAATTAAATACTAAATATAACTAATATTACTATAATTATATTGCATTCTTTTCGCGATACTTCATCCAATGGTTTATTCATTCACTCATTCATCTATGCATTCATTTACCCATTCATTCTTTCGTTCATTTACCCATTTGATCATTCTTTTTCGCATCATGCATGGTTGGTATAAAGGATATTTATATAAACTTTTGCTTGTGCATGTCATGTCTATCTCTGTTATTTCATTTTCATTAGATTCGTCTAAGGAGAGTGTGGGGACGTCTACTGGACGAGTTATCTTGTTTGGTACTATCCCTACCACTATCCCTGATACTACACCTTCCGTGATTCCACCCACTACCCATATTGATACCATACCGATACCTACTGTTTCACCCACTATACCACCATCACCTGATTATACACCAGCATCACCTGATTATTCACCCGCATCTAATACAAAGTTTGATCCATCTGAGGATCCGTCATCAGATCATATACCACCACTACCAGCTACTTCACCATTTCTTTCATCGACCGATGATCCTTCAGACAGTGATATACCTGATACACCACCATCACCTACCCATGGTACACCATTTACTGAGACTACCCTTTCTACTCAGAGATCACCTGTAGCATCTGGTGCACTTCGACGTCGAGTCATGGTTCTTGCACCTGGGCAGCCTATTCCTCATGGTCGACCGTACCGCTACCATCTTAATGGGCCGACACACATGATGACTGCGAGGAAGAGGGTTGGACCGTTACCCACTCATCGTCTTGCTATGAGACATTTAGTTGATTACTCTTCTTCAGATCATTTTTCTTCTAAGGATTCTTCGAGGGATTCATCATCGAGTTCATCATCAGAGACTTCTTCGGATTCTTCTGCGGATGCTTTATCTGATTCTGCGTCTAGTCGTTCATCTTTTGATCATTCATCACCCACACCATCATCGGGTATGAGACCTAGTCATCATTTATGTTCATTGGTATCGAGTATTCATCATTCATCTGTTGCTATTTCTGAGAGACCATCTCATGATTCTTCTTCTGCGAGCCCTTCTCGCAAGAGGAGTAGATCCCCTACTGCATCTGTACCGTTATCTTCACCTATCCTTGGAGCATTGTCTTATGCACGTGCTGATCTTTTACCATCACCTAAGAGGATTAGGAGTCTTGAGACAGCTACGGATTTAGAGGGTTGTTTGGAGGATAGTTTTTAGCCATATGTACCTAGAAAGGCTGGATTGGGAGTTGACTTTGAGGATGAGAGTTCTGAGTCATCTAGGCATAGAGGGACTAATTTAGAGATGGATGTTGATGTTGTGAGGAGTGATGGGATTGATATTAACCCTGAGATTCAGGTAGAGATTGACGAGTGTATCGCTTATGCGGATGCTCTTAGAGATAGAGGGATTGATGCTAGGATGGTAGTTAAGGCTATTGATTGAGAGGAGATTGAGACTAGTATGAGAGGCCTAGTTGAGGTTAGAGTAGATAGAGTTACTCACCCAGTGGTAGCTGAGGATATTCTTGAGCCTGCTCAGGAGGGAGCTGTAGAGGTTACGTATGAGACATTGGGAGATTTAGTTCAGAGGTTTCATGATCATATGGAGGAGATTCCGGTTTGTCGTGTTCAGGTTATTGAGAGTGTCCAGAGGGATCAGGGACACAGGATCGTAGCGACAGGACAACAGAGTGCTGATATGTTGGAAAGGATCCGAGAGCTAGAGTGGGATAATATGAGACTTAGAGACATGATGGATGTTGTGAGTCAGAGAGTTGCCCGATCACAGCGTAGGGAGTTGCGTGTTCAGAGGGAGATGAGACAGATTTGGCGTTTTAGATTTTACGATCGTATGAGAATTGCTAGGCTTGAGGCTTGTGCCAGGAGGCATTTGGGCTACCGTTCTTAGATTATTTCTTGAGTATCTTAGTGTGGACCTATAGCACCTAGTAGTAGCTAGTTATTAGGGATTTGTAAATCCTATATTTTGGAACCATGTTGTAACCATTAGTATTGATGATATGAAATCTAATGTTACCATTCCATGTTTGATATTCTTAACTTAATGATATATTTTATTTTGCTTATTGCATATTGCATTATTACTAAATCGTGGCATTATCATGAAGTTATTATGATTTTGTATTTCCGTATAATAATACTTGTTATTTTATTCGAACCCCGTTAACAATCTCGTATCGCCACGGAATTTCATCGTGTTGTGTATTGTTATGTTGTAGGACAATGCCTAACACCCGATCTGGAGCATCAAGGACACGTGAAGGAATTAACGAGCAAATTGATCGCCAAATGGCAGGAGCGTTGGGAGCTCGTACCACTGCCAGGAACCTTGAACCCCTTATGAGAGACGGGGGTGGTCAAGAGGAAGTAAATGGAAATGGAGGAAATAGAAATGGAGGAAATGGAAATGGAGGAAATGGAAATGGAGGAAATGGAAATGGAGGAAATAGAAATGGAGGAAATGGAAATGGTAATGGGAACGGAGGAGGAAATGGCTATAACTTCGGAGGATTTGTGCCTGCTCGAGAGTGCACATATCAAGACTTCCTGAAGTGCCAGCCACTTAGCTTTAATGGGACAGAAGGAGTTGTTGGGTTAACTCGTTGGTTCGAGAAGATGGAAACGGTATTCCACATTAGCAACTGTCTAGAGAGGTACCAAGTGAAGTATGCTTCGTGCACGCTTCTGAACAGTGCATTGACATGGTGGAACTCCTATAAGAGAACAATTAGGATTGAGGCCGCCTATGCCATGAGTTGGGCAGAACTTATGAAGTTGATGACAGAAGTGTACTGTCCAAGAAACGAGGTCCAAAAGATGGAGACCGAGTTGTGGAATTTGGTTGTGAAGGGAAATGACTTAACTGCTTATACCAGAAGATTTCAGGAATTGGTGTTGTTGTGTACTAGAATGGTCCCAAATGAGGAGGACAAAGTTAAGAGATTCGTTGGAGGGTTGCCTGACAATATTCAGGGGAATGTAATCGCTGCTGAACCCACTAAACTTCAAGATGCAATACGTGTTGCCAACAACTTAATGGATCAAAAGCTGAAGGGATATGCTAGAAGTGCTGAAAACAAGAGAAGGTTGGATAACAACCCGAGAGACAATCGAGGGCAACAACCAGTTTTCAAGCGACAAAATGTTAAAGTCCAGAATGTGGCAAGAGCTTACACAGCTGGGAACAATGAGAAAAAGAGGTATGTTGGATCTCTTCCCTACTGCAACAAGTAAAAGTTTCACCATGCAGGGCCGTGTACTGTAAGGTGTAGAAACTGTAAGAGAGTCGGTCATATAACTAGGGATTATACGACTACAGTTAATCCAAACACTCAGAGAGCCCCAGTTAGGAGTCAGCTGGGTATTGTTTGTTATGAGTGTGGAAGGCCAGGACATTTTAGGAAGGATTTTCCTAAGTTGAGAAATCAGAACCGTGGAAACAAGACTAGAAGCAAGAGTGAAAACAAGACTGGAAACCAGACTGGATGTAATGAAGCTACGACAAAGGCTTACGCTATTGGAGGAGGAGGAGCAAACCCCGATTCAAACGTTGTCACGGGTACGTTCCTTCTCAATAACTGTTATGCTTCTATGTTATTCGATTCGGGAGCCAATAGGAGTTTTGTGTCGTCTACCTTTAGTGCTTTGCTTGATGTTACACCATCCACTTTAGACACTAGTTATGCCGTAAAACTTGCCGATAAAAGAATTTCAGAAACCAATGTTGTCCTTAGAGGCTGTACGTTAGGATTACTAGGTCATCCGTTCGACATAGATCTAATGCCCGTAGAACTTGGTAGTTTTGACGTCATCATCGGTATGGATTGGTTGGTGAAGTACCACGCGTTGATCGTTTGTGACGAGAAGGTTGTCCGTATACCTTATGGAGATAAAGTGTTGATAATACGAGGTGACGATTGTGACTGCGGAAGTAAGTCGAAGCTGAACATCATATCATGTACAAAGACCTAGAAGTATATAGAGAAGGGATGTCAAATTTATCTAGCGCAAGTTACATCCAAGAAGACTAAGGACAAATCAAAGGAAAAGCTACTTGAGACGTGCCGATCGTCGAGAATTTTCCAGAAGATTTGCCTCGTACTACCGCCTGCTCGACGCAAGTTCGAATTTCAAATCGACTTAGTACCGTGCTGCACCTATTGCCACGAGCCCCGTATCGTTTAGCACCAGCCGAGAGCAAGTGTTATCCACTTTTTGCAAGTAACTTTTCGACTGAGGATTTTTAAGACCCAATTCCTCACCCTTGGGAGCTCCGGTTTTGTTTGTCAAAAAGAAAGATGGATCTTTTCAGATGTGTATCGACTACCGTGAACTAAAAAACTTGATAGTAAAGAAACAATACCCTCTTCACGAGAATCACGATTTGTTGATAAAACTTCAAGGGTCAGTAGTCTACTTAAGATGACCTGTGATCTGGTTATCACCACTCAGAGGTTCGTGGGAAGACATTCCAAGAATGCAATTTAGAAACTCGCTATGGTCAACTACGAAGTTCTAAAGTAATACGTTTCTGTTTGATTAACGCACCGACAATATTCATGGATTTGATGAATCAGGTGTGCAAATCGTATCTGGATAGATTTGTGATTGTATTCATCGATGATATTTTGGTCTACTCCAAGAGCAGAAAGGAGCATGAAGGACACCTTAAGTTAATTATGAGGTTACTTAAGAAAGAGGAGTTGTACGCCAAGTTTTCAAAGTGCGATTCTGCGGGGGGGGGGGGGGGGGGGGGCGGAGGGGGGGGGGGGTGGGGGGGGGTGGGCATGTCAAAGGTATAATTTCTTGGTCACGTGATTGATAGGGAAGGCATTCACGTTAATCCCGCTAAGATTGAGTCCATTAAGGATTGGGCGTCACCCAAGACACCAACCGAGATTCGTTAATTTTTAGGTTTGGCCGGTTACTACCAATGATTCATCGAAGGTTTCTCAAAAATCGCTAGGCCTATGACGAAGTTGACTCAAAAAAGCATGAAGTTTGATTGGGGAGAAAAGGCAAAAGCTGCGTTTCAGCTGTTGAAACAAAAATTGTGTAGTGCACCGATTTTAGCTTTACCCGAGGGAAGTGAGAACTTCGTGGTATACTGCGATGCTTCGCATAAAGGGTTGAGCATAATTTTGATGCAAAAAGATAAGGTCATAGCTTACGCATCCCGCCAACTCAAGGTTCACGAGAAGAACTATACCACCCATGACCTAGAGCTTGGTGCGCGTAGTGTTTGCTCTTGAGGTTGTGGAGAACACTATCTGTATGGTTACGAAGTGCGTCGTTATTCACTGATCACAAGAGTTGCAACAAATTTTTAAAAAAAATACTCAAATTTTCAGAAAGTGTTGAACATTAGACAACGGGACATTGGTTAGAGTTGTTAAAGCATCTACGACTGTAGATTCGATATCCTCCCAGGAAAGGCGAACGTGGTGGGTATGATGCCCTTAGTCGAAAGGAATGAAGTAAGCGCTACGAGTTCAGGCACTTAGTTATGGAACCTTAGGGTTAAATCTTCCTAAGCCAGGTTTTGTTGTGAGCTCAATCGGAAGCCAGGAAAAGAGAGAACATCATAAACGAAGATTTACATGCATGATTACAACGCTTAGACACCTCGTGCTTGACGGTACGGTTTGTTTGTACAATCGAAGTTGGATTCCAGGTTTTGGTGACCTGAGAGCTTTGATTATGCTTGAGTCTTATATTTCAAAGTATTCCATCCATCTTAGATCGGATAAGATGTACCAAGATCTGAAGAAGTTGTATTGGTGGCCCAAATGAAAGCAGAAATTGCCACCTATGTCTGCAAGTATTTAACGTGTGCTATGGTTAGGTAGAATATTCAGAAGCTGTCCGGTTTGTTGTTCAACAAAAAAAAAAATGGAAATCCCACAATGGAAATGGGAGAACATAACGATGGACTTTGTGACTAAATTGCCAAAGACGGCAACCGGTCAAGACACGATTTGGGTAATCCGATGATCGTCTCACTAAGTCTGCTTATTTCTTGCCTATGCGAGAAGATGACACGTTAGAGAAGTTGACGAGGGAAGTACTTGAAGGAAGTAGTCTCAAGGCATGGAGTGCCAGTTTCGATCATCTTTGATCGTGATGGGAAATTTACTTCGTATTTTTGGAAGTCTCTAAATAAAGCATTAGGTACTCGATTGGATATGAGTATGACTTACCATCTACAGACCGATGGTCAGAGTGAGAGAACCATTCAGACGTTAGAGGACAAGTTACCTGCCTGTGTACTCGACTTTGAAAAAGGTTGGGATAAACACCTACCATTAGTGGAATTTTCGTATAACAATAGTTACCATACCAGCACTAAGGCTGCTCTATTTGAGGTGTTGTATGGGCACAAGTGTCGATCACCTATTTGCTGGGCTAAAGTTGGAGATAGACAGCTCACTGGCCTAAAGATCATCCACGAGACAACTGAGAAGATCGTTCAAATCAAGAGTCGTATCCAAGCCACCCGTGATCGTCAAAAGAGTTATGCCGACGTAAGACGAAAACCCCTCAAGTTTCAAATAGGAGATAAGGTCATGTTGAAAGTGTCACCATGGAAAGGGGTGATACGCTTTGGCAAACGGGGAAAGCTGAACCCTCGTTACATTAGACCTTTTAAGATCATAGCTAAAGTAGGAACCGTTTCCTACCGACTTAAACTCCTAGAGCAGTTGAGTAAAGTTCATAGTATGTTTCATGTCTCGAACTTGAAGAAATGCATGTCTGATGAACCTCTTGCTATACCGTTGGATGAGATCCAAATCGATGACAATCTGCATTTCAACGAAGAACCTGTCGAAATCATGGATCGTGAGGTCAAACGTCTGAAGTAGAGCCATATTCCAATTGTCAAAGTACGTTGGAACTCTAGGAGAGGTCCTGAGTTTACCTGGGAGCGCGAAGATTAAATGCAAAAGAAGTACCCTCATCTTTTCTTAATTTCTACGCCCGTGGCAGAAACTACGTTATAAGCTTTGAGGATAAAGCTCTTTTAACGGGGAAAGGATGTGACACCCCGTAAATTTCTTCATTAATTTAGCCATTACCGGTCGCTAATTTGAATTTTTAAAGTTTCGTTTATAACCTTTTACGTTTAACGAGACAGTTTTCCCGCTATTTATCTTAGAATCGTCCAGGGAGTGAACTGGGGACACCAACGTTGTTGTATTTTGGCATTAACACATTTTTAATTTTAAGCAATATTTAAAATTTCATAATTTTTGGAGGTACCGTTATTTGTTTCGTTACTTGCGTGAATCGTGTTTTTGTAAGCATATGCATGGAAGGCTTGGAAATTAAATCAAACAAGAGCACTAGCATCTTAAAATATTAAAAATCATTTGGTCCCCCCTCCTTTATCTTGTATGCGTCCAAACAAACACCATGTGAACCAAAGATGCCAATTTGAATTCAAATCATTAAGACACGATTTACAACTCATGTTTTGTCCTCAGTTCATTGTGATGAGATCATTCTGGTCCCCTCTCTTCTGCTTTGTCCTATTACACGCACACACACAAACATACTTTTAGTGTGTGAAGTAAATTTTGCATTACTTCTTACCATATTAATTCTTACGTTATTCATTCATAAAACTACACACACTAAGTATTGAGCTTTATATCTTCTATTTTGCTCTCTCTTGTTTGAAACCACACAAGGCACAACACACACCACTTATAATTTTCAATCTTGATCAAAAACCTTTGAAGATATTGTGTGCGTCTTGGTTGATATTTATTGCGTTCGGGTTAGTTGCTAAACACATTTGGTTGTTTTAGTCATCAATATCCTTCTAAACTTTCTTTTTGTAGTCTCTTAATCTTTATAATTACTTGTATTTCATTTTCATTTGATGCATACATGTAGTTTGTACAACTTATTTTGTAAAAACAAAGTTTTTAATAAATACATAACCTTAATAAGGTTAGGCATAATATTTTTGAAATAATAAAAAGAAATATAGGAAAGTATAGTTTTGTAATCCATGGTTATATCAATGTAATAAAAATGATATGTTATAGCTTATAATATTCGGCTTATGTTAATAAGCTTTTGGAAAAGTTTATTTGATTATTTTTGAGCTTAATGGGCTTATTATTTGGTTCGGCCCAAAGTAGGAAAGAAAGAAGAAGTGTTTGTTTAACTTATTTTGTTTCGCCTTATATTTGTTAATTTTTTCTGCTTTTTTTTGAAAGGACAAACGATAAAATTTAATTAGGCTTTATATAAAAGACTCGAATATAGCTTATTGGGCTTATAGCCGCGTCCCACAAACAAGGCCCAACACCATGAGCTTATTTTTGAGCTTATATGGTTCGGCTTATTATTGATTGGCTTATTGTGAGCTTATTATTAAGTCGCGTGTTTATTATTTAATGTTTTGCTTATCGGTTATTAGATTAAGTAAAACTACATTTTTAGACTTAACGGACACTAGACCAACATAAATACAATAAACAAGGCGTAAAGCTACGGTGTGCTTATTGTTAAGTAGCTTTATTAATGGTGTACGACTTGACGCTATACGTTTAACTCTTTTAAGTTGGACGTTGGAATAATAAGAAATTTGATGTGGTATAGTTTGTAACCTATGAAAAGAGATTGAAAGATGATTTGAAAATGGTTTTGATTTTAATTCTAAGACTTTGGATTACGTGAAACATAAACGGGTATGCCGAGATATTTTATAAATAATTATACTTAGTAAATATTAGAAAATGCACATGATAAAACTAGATAAATGGGAAATTAATAATGTGCCGACTTATATAATATATTATATATATTATATATATATATATATATATATATAATATATCTATATATATGTATGTATAAAAATATATATTAAATATATATTTTTTTACTTAGATGTTTTATGTATATAATTTTAATATACATAATTATTTTACTCGGTTTCTTACGAATACATTTTAACTATTATACAATCAACATGCATTAATTTTTATAACTTATTATTAAAGTAAATGTATATGCTTTTGCATTCTTCCGCAATTCTGGTTCTCGATATTAACCAAAACCTTATTTCATAGGATGTCTTTAGAACCGTTGTTCTTTATCAGTGTTGATTTTATTCTAGACTTTTCTCTTCGATTCACCATCAAGGTGAGTTCATACCCACTTAATTGTTTTGAATAATTGATTTATAACTTGGGGTGAGAAAACATTGCTTGTTTTTAATACTGGACACAAGTACTATCGTGAGAAATTTCCTGTTTACTTGTTGACTAAGTAGCGTTTAGACGACTAATCGGCCCGATTATCATGATGTTAATCACCTTTAACGACTGGCTGGTTAAGTTGAAGCACGAGTGAATAAATAGATCTCTTGGGTCTATTATCCCTATCCTGTGTAAAAAGCATCTTACTAGTCTCGAGTTTGCCAAGGACTAACGACTATATGTCATTCGAAACTAGTTAGGTGTTTCTTGGGTCGGACCCAAAGGGCAAGGCCTTTTTAGCACTGTACATGCTATCTTTCAGTATTGCTTCAGTGGTAATGAGCCTTATGCAACTTAAATGCTGCTTTATGTGAGTTGTATATCTATAACTGTCGCATACGTTTTGATAATTTTGTGGTCCACATTTAATTCGTTTGAACTAAACCTATGAATTCACCAACTTTATGTTGACGTTTTAAGCATGTTTTTCTTAGGTGCTTAGCATGAATGTCGTTGCTTGAACTATATGAAGTCTATTGCCAAACAGTTTAGGATTTTATCAATGATGGTTTAAATACCGTTGTTGAACTTATTTAAGCTTCCGCATTTTAACTTTGGTATCTTTTAAATTTGATCAATGCAAAATTATTATTATTTTGAATTTATACAACGATGTTTATTTTTAAAACGTACCCTTAGAGTTCATTCTTTATGCTTTATACTTGAGATATTCAGTAACGTCATGCCTCATCTGGAAAATAAATGGCGGAACCACCATTTGGGGGTTGTATAACCAAAGTATTAATAAATTGAAATATTTTTTCTCGCTCTTAGTGATCGACACTCTACTTATCACGAAACTCCTATCTAACCGGGTACACTGCCCTATAAAGTGTTGTTTTTGGTAAAGTCAGCAAAATATAAATTTGAAACTTGAAACATAAATTACAACCACACAATGACACATCAAGTTTTTGACACCGCTGCCAGGGAGTGAAAACTTTAATCTTGATTTTTATTTGATAGTTTGGTTTTTAACATTAGAATAATTTAACCCTTAGGATTTGTGTAATTTAGATTAGTGTATAATATTGTATATTTGCTTGTATATTTGTTTATTTAATTGTTTATTAGTTTAGTTGTTTGTGTATTTAATTGTTTTCTAATACACTGTTCTGGTCGATAACATGATACGACGTATCCACTTCCATTGGATACAGCGTATATAACTTTCTTGCCAATACAGCGTATTCATTCAATAGATTAATACGGCGTATTCAGACTTATTAAATATGGCATATCGATCGCTTGATACAGTAGCAATCATAATTTTTCGTATTCGATTTCCTGTTTTTTGTGTTCTCTCCCCTGAGTCTAACTTAAAGACTAGCTGAAAGAAAAGTGCTTCCCGGGAGACAAGCCAGATTGTTATTTATTTTTATCGAGTCTGTCTTCCCTGGCATCTAGAAAAAGTCTAACTTAAAGACTAGCTGAAAGAAAAGTGCTTCCCGGGAGACAAGCCAGAATGTCTGGACGTTATCAATCCTTTATTTTTATGCACTTTTAAACATTATTGTAAGTTCTGTCTATACGGCGTATTCATGCACATGATACAGCGTATTCGGCAGACTGACCCGCATTTAGATACTTTTTTGTAGGTTTCTCTATACGGCGTATTCCAGTTTATGGATACGGTGTATTGGTCTCCTGTATAGTTTGTTTAGTTTATTTAAAATTAACCGTAGGTACCGAGATAGGATTTTGCATGTTTTTCCTATATTTTGCACATGACCTCGCTGCAAAGAAATCGACGAAGTTGGTGAAGTAACGATCATCTGGAATCCTCTGTGTGTTGTAGTCATGCTGGTATCCAGACGCATTTACAACACATATTCTTGCTCATAAACTCAACTTGGATAATCTACCAAGCAAAATATCAGGGGAGTTTCTCATTATAATTCTTTTAATTCCCATTTTTAATGTTTTATCTATACAACGAGGACGTTGTATAATTCAAGTGGGGGATGGGAATTAGAATGCATACTTGTCCTATTTTCACATTAAAATGCTTAAATTATGCTCAAATTTAAAAAATTTTCAAGCATAATTTTCTGAAATTACTAGTTACATAACCCGCACACAATAACCTTATTAGATATTATGAGAATTTAACCTTATCCGTTTCCAAATATTTACCCAAATTCCACAAAAATATAAGTGTGCTGGTGATGTTGTAGACTTTAGACCTTGGCTTGGTATATCTATTCGAGATCACAATAATGAGTACTATGGATTTAGATGAAGTAACTTGTTTAAATTGGTAAATTTCTAGGATTACACCCAAAAAGCCTATAACTAACTACATTGGTTAGTTAAATCCCGTATAAACCCTTTGTTTACTCTCATTATAAGAGTAAGATACCCCTAGAAAAACCTATAGGGACAATCCTTTAGGAATAACACCAACTGTTTGTTTTGTTACACCTTTACACCTTAGCCTACCCTGTTAGATTAAGTCCATTAATCAATTACTAGTTGTTTAAAGTGTAAACTATGTATTTTCTCAGTCTTGTGTCATTTTCTATCTTTGGTACGGTTTGGAAGAAATTTGCACATTGCAAATGGGAATGTATAAAGTAGTCAAAGCTCGTGTATTTTTACAACCATCACAATTATTGGTACGTCCGAAGAACGAAGAATTATCGAAGAAATTATCCTAAGTTATTATGATCGTGAAGATAATGAAATTACACCGAGATTCGTAGTTAGTATAAAAACAAAAAAATTAGAAAAATCGCAACAAAAAAAGAGGAAGAAAGTTTGAAGATAATCGTTTCGCAAAAGCTTAAACCGAAGGAATTATATGAAGGATCAATTATTCAATGATACGTCTTATAAGTCAACGATGTAAAGTTTTGTATAAAGTGGTAGATATCGCCACTTATCTTGTAAAAGTATGTAAAGTATGGGATGAATGGGAAGTTGACTGTTATGGGAACGCCAGCTTAGGTTGTTGTTTATGATCTATGATCAAGACGTTTATGTAAATAGTTGTGTCTTTATCATGGTAGCGGTTAGGAAAAGTGTCTAGCAACTTGTGCCTTATCTGTTTGGACTTAGTCTATTTGTTTCGTAATTTTTATTTAACAATAATTTATTTCCATTTCCTAATCATTAACCTTGGGTTTTACTCGAATGAGGATGTGATAGAGTCATGCATGTCTATTATGTCATTACGGCCATGTATGCGTGATTCAGCTGCCTTGTTGGTTTATTACTTTTGGTGAAAGTTAGAAGATCCATACCCTATATCATTCTTCATCCTAACCCTTGGTTAAACTCGAATGAGGATGTGATCAAACACACATGTCTATTC
>BQNB010000874.1:12726-46790 GCA_026074375.1 Tanacetum coccineum | reverse complement strand
CCAATCCAAAACCTATTCAATTCACCATTTAACCTAATGCAATGCCATAACAAACCCTAAAAACATATCCCATGATCATTAAACACCAATTACATGATCATTCCAAGATCAAATATTATGAAAAGAAAAATGCATGTTCATAAAAACCTAGAATTGAACACATGCACTAATCAAAAACATAAATTAACACAAAAGGGTTTTAAAAAGATCACTTACAACAACAATGAATGTGATTAATGGAGAAAACACGAACCCTAGATGGGTTGTGTGTGAATGTCGTGACCTCAAACACCCCTTATAAGTCAAACCCTAGCTTCTTGCAACACCAATCTTGCTTATAACCTCTTCTAATCAATTCCTTGTGATTCTTGTAGCCTCCAATTAAATTAAAACCCTAGAAACTATAATTCTTCAAAATCAAGAATTTCATAAACATGGAGCATGGTGGATTTCTAGTGCATAGGATTGAGTAGGGTTTACATAATAGTGAATTTGGAGTGGAATGAAGATGATTTGGAGGATAATTGAAGATTGAATGATGGTTTAATGGTGTTGTAGTTCGAACAGAAGAGAGAAACAAGGAGTATCAAGTGTGTATGTATGATATATGTATTATATATAGTATGAAATCCTCCTAGTTGTATCGAATGAGAATAAAATAAAATAAAAAGAATTAGGTCGTTGGTTTTTGGGTTGAGTAACCGAATTTTTATAAAAAAATAAGAGAGAATAGATTTTATTTAATTTATATGCTAAAATTTAGGGAAGGATTATTTAGAAGAGTTGTATTACTAGTATGCTTCCTAAAATAAAAAAAATATGCATAAGTATGTTTGTTTTGGATTCATAACCGGCCTCTCCTCCCTTGGTTGGGCTTGGTTGGGCTTTTGTTTGGGAGCTTTTTTGCTTTAGCTATATTTAATCTGTTATTCCCACAAGTATCTCGCGAGTCCCATGACCTACTTTAACTATTATTTGTTGTAACAAATATTACGATTTTTTGGCTAAAACAAAAACATACAGATAGACGAATGTACGGAGATAATTAATCAAAATAAAATAATTTAAAGTGACTCTCGTGGCTTTAAATACAGGCTTTCTGTTGACATATTCGCGATCGAGTAAAACAGGAACAATTTATAAATTGTAATACGATATGGCTGCTGACAAAGCTTTAAAATGAACGATTTATATAAAAATACGATTAAGATAAGTAAAGATGAAATTCATATAAAAGTTTAGAAATTAATTATAACATTTCATCATTAAGATACTGACGTCTCATAATAACGGGAAATTTTAAAAGAAAAAAAAATAATAGACAGATTACGACAGTTAAAACGGATAAATATAGCCATATATCGGTCTTAAGATTAACAAGAACGAAGTAAGATCTGAGATCGCAGTTAATACCGTAAACTTACAGCAAAAAGAATTACCATTCAACAAGATAGAAACTAAATGAGTGGAACGAAAATTATGGAAATTAAATATATAGTACATTCTCAAAAGATCGGACTACCTTGAACGTTACATTCTACTTCCACGTTTATATTAAATACTATCCGATCCGGAGCTCTTTGTATATTGCTGTTGAAAACTAAGAAGGAGACGCATGGACTTAATTATAAATAGGCACTTTCAATTATTACAGAAGGAATGTAAGGTTCATATATTTCGGGTTATGGATTTAAACAATGTTTAGAATACCTATTAAAATGATGCAAAATGACTTATATGATTTATCAGGTTTCGTGTGATTCAGAAAACATAAAAACTAACACTAAAAGATGAAATTTTTAAATATTTCTTTCTTGATACAACAAACGGATGTGCATATTAGTGAGTAAAATAGGTTACAAGATCCTCATTTTTTTGGTTGCTTATGAAGATTTTCCGAAATGAATGCGTGTATAAAAACACTTTGTTGAAACATCCGAGTTTACGACAGTGTCAGTCTGTTGTGATCCGTAAGATAGGTCTGTTTTTTCAAAAGCTTTAGAAATCTCATTTGTTGAAACGAGAATTTAGAAATATCGGTACATTTCTATCATTAAAGTTAGGCGTATGATTAAAATATGAGTGTAACAAACAGTATTCTGAACGATAGGATATGGTGTTATTATGACAATATTAACTATGGTTTTGACGAAAAGAGGGTGGTAAATTCGATCTCTTTTAACTGAGAAGGTCATTGTGTGGTAAAGTTGAAAACACACTTGTGAAATCAATTTACAGTAATTTTTCATAAAGATTCATAAAAATTTTCTAATAAACGCTCTTAGGGAGGTGCTTAATAGGCAATTTATGCTTCTTGCGGGTTCTAACAAGATACTGGGTGGGGGGGGGGGGGGGGGGGGGAGGGGGGGGGGGGGGGGGAGAACATAGCAACGAATAAATATGCCAGGTTGATGAATACTAGTAATCTTATGATACAAACTACTAGTAATCTTATGATCAAACCAAGAACAAGAGTGAGATGAGGGTTGTGATGTTAGAGATAGAAAGGATGGAAAAATGGATGAAATGTATTATGAGAATATGGAAAAATGGAACAACCAACCCTCTCCAAGGCTAGGAGAGGGACTTATATAGTGCCTATGGTGGCCGGCCCATGGGCTTTAATGGGCTTCCTATGGGTCTTGGGTCAGACTAGATTTCTAATCTAATTATGACATAAACTATGAGCTAAGACTATTACAACTTAGAAGTGACTGACACTTTTTGTTTTTCCAACAATCTCCCCCTAAAGGAGGTCACTACAATTTACAAAACGTTAAACCTAGCATACTATGCTTCATCTTTAGTCTTTAGCTCTTACTCTTGACTTTCTCTTGTGAATATGTTGTAGTGATCATTGACTTTAGGATTGAGCTTGTTCCTTGAACTTGTATTTGACATTGTGATCTTGAGCAACTTGAGATCATCAACCAAGCATAATCTCTTCGCCATCTTGTAATTTTGCCATCTTGTGGACTTGTGACTTCTGGACCGACATGCTCATACCATTCTTGAAAAGCTTTAATGTTGCATCTTTCTTGAAATTCTTTAACTTTAACACTTCGACACTTCTAGAAAGATGTGTGGTATCAGAGTAGCGGAAGTCTTGAAACATGTACTTGAGCTTTCATGATGTCTTTATGTTTGTCGGTCGGGTATGAGCATGTGGTTATGGATCTTGTGAGCCAGCTGGAATCAGGGACCTCCATCACCATCTTTAAATAGCCTGCATAAAACAGTTAGCAATAAAGCGGGGGGACGAATATGGCTTTGTCATTCGCCCAGGTTTGGTTGGAGTAACCTTCAGATCCGTGAGGATCGACCTGTGATCAGATAGATTTAATTTAAGAAGAATCTTCTTGACAGGATTTCCAGCTGTAGTATTGAATCTTTCTAACACATAAGTATTAGATTCATCGTACTCAGCATGTTCTCATTATCGGAACGTCTCAAAGCAGACAGCACGATAAGAGTGAACCAGTGAGTTACTATCTCACCGATTGATATAGAAAATCGATTTGAAAATCAATCGACGTGTCACTTGCTAAAGTGGTTTTGTGACACATCGAGAGTTTTTAAGCAATTCAAACATTCATTAACAACGTTGGATTCCATTTCCTTGACAAGTTTGATTCTTATTGGAATGCCACCATCATTTCTATTCAGTTGTCACAAGTTTGAATCATAAAAGGAGTCGCACAAGTTACCTACCATGGCTTGTGTGCATGTTGCTCAAGAGGATTTCCATCTTCATTGTGAATGAATTCACTCTGATGTTCTGGCAAAATCACAAGGATAATGCGTAGGACTCTAATGATATTACTAGTTTTCACATTGTGTGAGAAACAAGCTAAATTATGACAAGTGTCCTAATGAGATTTATAGATGATCTCTTTTGGCTCTAGACTCAATAGTGCACTTTTAATTTTAGTGATCGAAGGCTGGAGCTGAGTGCCACCTTTTCAATATCAACTAACTCGGAGTGAGAAAGTCAATAGAAATGAGTGTATCTCCGTGAGTTTTGAAACAAAGTCTTTCCGACTTTGAGTGGCTGGGAGGGGTTTGTGCATAGCATCACTGGGTCCATGACTGTCTTCAATGTCAGACAACACCTAAGTGTTTCTGACAGATTATGTATTGACCCGGTTTTGCTAAGTGTATGGAGGGCTTCTTTCATTTCACCCTTTATCTTACATTTCTTTTTCATTCTTCAACCCTTCAATGTTACGAGACTTATAACTAAACCCTTGTTGGGTTTGTTCCAAGTGTTAAGCTCATCTAGTCGGCATTATTCTCGATTCTCACTTTTTCTCCTTTTTAATCATACCTAAGGACTTCTACACTAACTAGTGGATATCCCTGGGTAGATCCCTCTGGTTCTGGCTGGATCATGGGATTTGAATACTAAGCCTAACCGCTTATAATTTCATATATTTCAGAACATGGTCGGGTCTTTTGGGTATTTCATCGCGATCCTTCCAAAAAATTGAACATTTTCAATCAAAGTGTTTGATATAATAACAAAAGTTTACACTTTGAGAGTTTTTTCATCATCACTAAAAGCTCCCCCTTAACATGTGCATCGTAATCGTAGTACATGCTAGGTGTGGAGTGCATTGAGTCCATTTTATTTGATCACTTCTGTCAATATACATTAAGTCCAGGTTAATCACATTTTCTCCCCTTATCCAAAATGTTAATCCCTTGATATTTTGGATATCAATTGATTAACCGTTCGGGGACAAAATGATATATTCTAGCAGAATGGAACATATTATTGCTCCCCCTCAACGTTTGAGGGTTTATAAGACAGTGCTGAGTACAATAATTTGAAAGATTTTGAATTTACTAAGAAATTCTTGAAAATTTTGTACTCGAGCACTCCTTATTATCACCATTAAGTCTACACTTTATATATTCACAAGATTATTATATACGAGGTTTGACCTGAATGATGAGAACATCATATGATAGAATCATATGGTTCTTTTGTCGCAGCCATAGGTCTCCTTCGTACAATCTCCCACCAACGAACTTTTTAAGCTCCTCATTAACCTTCTTTCTTTCAAGAGGTTGTCAATATGATCTTTCTCTATTCAAGCACTCTTCAGCGTTGCTTCAACTTTCTTTCCAAGTTATGAAAGTCTTTGCATCAAACTTCGAGGATAGAACAGATTCAGATACATATGTAACTTGAGCTTGTGAGGTTGGTGTGTCGGTGTTGAAGTTGTCTTAGCTTCCCCCTAAACCATCAATCCTTTCTTGAGTAGATTCAGAACTTTCTTGCAAGCCGCATCAAGAAAGGATGCATAAAGCCTAGATATCCGAAGTGCACAATTAACTCGAAACCGCAACACCAATGTCAATTAAGTCCCAGATGAGCGCATTTCTCTCTTCAGGATAGTCATGATATAAATTGTAACACCAAAGTCAACTAAGTCCCGGATATCACAATTATTCCTTCTTAAGTAGTCGAAATGGAAACACCTAAGTCAATTAAGTCCTAAATGTACTCATTTCTTTCTGCAGAATACTGACTAACTTAAGGAAACATCATACCTATGTGAACCTCTTTTATCACATATTTCTACTTCTTTTAAGAATAAGCTTAGTGATTAACCGTTTAAGGAAGCCTTTATTGAATCAGTAACCAATCTTCTCACGCTTAGAATAAATCTTCTTACAACACTTCCCCCTAGTATCTTAAATGATGCATACTTAAACTCACAAGATATCTCTACCCTCATGTAGTTGAAATAGTGCACCCGAAAGTAACAAGTTAAACACTGATTTTCTCTGCGGTTATGACATTTGTCTTCCCGGAATGACCTAAAATAAGAATAGGTTATGAATTCTATCACGTGTACTCATTAACTTTCTTGTATATCTATTCCTTCCCCCTTGCTGGTTTTGATACCTCGAAATCAGCAAAACCTAGTACGCACATATACTCGAGATCGTGTTCAAAGAATTGATAAGCTTAAATCTATTCTGTGAGAATCAACTAAGTCTTAATTTGCAAATAAGTCCATAAAGTTTTAAGCACATGACATCTAAAGCTTGTGTAGTTAAAATCCATTAACTCCCCTTTAAATTATGATCCGTCATTATTAACAACTTTATCCGTTAATTCCGTGACTTATTTTGAAAGACTGTTTTAAAAGATTATTTGATGACGATTTCTCCCCCTCAAATAATGACCCGTTTTCTATTTAAAGAGTTGTTGTCATTGTTTGAGAAGTCGAATTGTCTTTGAAAAATCTTTTTGTGATTACTGAAAACACTGATTCATTATGAAGACAACTTTTTACCAACAAAAATAAGATTTCTCTTATTTTAACACATAAGCGCACTGAGACGTACACTTATGGAATATAGGAAGCACGGGTTGTGATGCAAAGTAATCACAAGCCTTTGCATGGTCATAAAGTAGACCATGCCCGAGAATAAATTCCCGTTGTTAGGAACAACTGTCTTTTAGACGACATGTTTTCCTCAAGGTGAAAAGCGGGTTACTATCTGAAATAATAGCAAGCCATATGGCATGTTTTGAAAAACATTTGAACTTTTGCACGAACTTTATTTATGTCCACGTGTCTTTATTGAAAGACATTTCTAGGGACGTAAATATTATCGTTTGCAAAAGACATGCCATTGAAAAACTTCTTTTTGTATTTTTCTCATTTTTTAATTTTGTATTTTGTTTTTATAAAGGTTTTATAAAATGAAAATCTTTTTGGTTTTTCTGATTTTATATTTTTCTCTTTTGTTTTTATAAAATTTTATAAAAATAAAAATAAAAATAAAAATAAAAAATCTTTTTGTGTTTTTATGATTTTAAGTATTTACTTATTATACAGGATATTTGAATAGGTACCACCACTATTCATCAACTTCATCTGCCAATTGTTTCAGAGTCTCCGGCGTAAAACTCCGCATTCCCAGCTTGTTGATAAGAAATTCAATTCTTTCTCGGCCAAGAGCTTTAGTGAAGATGTCCGCCAATTGATACTCCGTATTGACAAAGTAAAGTTCGATCACACCATTCTCAACATGCTCCTTGATGAAGTGAAACCTGATGTCTATATGCTTGGATCTGGAATGTTGAACGTTGTTGCAGCATAAGGCAATAGCGCTTTTGTTATCACAGTACATTGGAATTTTATTGAATCCAAAGCCATAGTCGGTAAGTTGTGTTCTCATCCAAAGAACTTGAGCACAACAACCAGACAAAGCAATATATTCAGCTTCCGTACTGGATATCGCAGCGCTTTTCTGCCTTTTAGACGACCAGCTTACAAGTCAGCAGCAAATGCCAGAAAAATTCGAATAGCCTCTAATCTTGCAACCGGAGCGAATGACTCTTCGAAATCAATACCCTCTCCTCCCAAGGCCTTTTGTGACATTAAATCTGTCACAAATCTGTCACCAAACTGTTGCAATTCTGGCAGTACTAACCAACAGCGAGCAGTACTAAGTTAATTCTTCTGGCAGTACTAAACACAAACCACCCTTAATATCTTTAAGTCCAAGCAACATATCTCACTTTGAGCCAATCATGTTGACTGGCAGCACATACGTATATAAGAATTCATATAGGGATTAGGGTTTCAATATCCCACAAACATCACGTATGAAACACAATCATCTCTTGTTGCTGTTGTTGTTTCAGCAAACGAAACAGGCATAACACATCATGTATGATTAAACCAAATACGACTTCTCTTATCCCTTCATTAAACTAATTACTTCAGTTAAAACTCTTATTATGAAACTAGAGTTTGTGGCTTCGTCAACAATCGTCATCGAGCATACACACATGACTTCTTCTTTATAAAAGGTATGAACAGATCATAAAATCAATGAACAAGAAAATAATGATGATCTTGTGATCATCTATATTGGATCATTGACGAGCATAACCCTAACAAATTTAGGGTTTCTTGAGTCGGATAAACCATTACCAAGAACAAGCACATGATCTAAAAAAATAAGATCATGTGTAGCATTCAGATCGCCACTGCTAAACCCTTACTGAATGATGATGATCAGAATAATATACCATAGAAAAGCCGAATCTATTCATCAGAACAATTGATCCATGACCTATATAAACTGGATCATGAACATATTGAACCACGTCATCACCAGTATAAACCTCCTTCTTTTATCATAAGCAGTACTAATATTCTTTGAAGAAATCCCTATTAAAAATTAGGGTTTTGTTTTATATATAACTGATAGATTGTACATCATCTAACTTAATAGATGGATATTTACATTTATGAAAATTGCGGGTTGTTATACTAATTATTTGATGGTACCTGTTGTGTCTTTTCTTCAACCAACAGCAGCTTATCCAAACCATGAAGCACGAACTAGAAAACCACAAAAAGGAATGATGTACAGCAGCAACAATCAACACCTTATTTTCTGTTTTTCAGATTAGGGTTTGTAAAAACCCTAGTTTTATATTCGAACACAGAAACAGAAAGTAAACATGAACAAAACCTTGTATAAATCCTAGATCGAAAGCAACCTGCTCTGATACCACATGTTGAGAATCGATTTGCTCATCTAAGATAATAATAACAATGATTGATAACACGTAGCGAAATAATAAAGAACACAATCAAAGTTATCACAAAGTTTTCTTTATTGAACGTTTCCCTATTACCCCAACTATAATTTGGGGCTACACCAACTAACTATGGTTTACTATTCGACTCTCATCAGTCAACTTGCTATCTAACTATCTAGACTCTCATTAGGAGAGCTCTAGTTTTCTATGGATGGATATCTAAATGCTTGGACCTCCTTTTATAGCATAAGGAGTCCTAGGTTTACAAGGAAACTAATTAATATATTAATGAGAGAATCAATTAATTATCTTCTCATTAATATTCATTCTTATCTTATTTTGACCAAATCTTTATTTTCTTCTACATCTTGTAGAACTTTATGATGACAATTTTGGTCCTTCTTGTTTCCATCTTGTTTCATTCTTTTATTCACTTTGTCTCATCAAATCAAGAATCCCAACAATAAGGTCGATATGTTTTTTATTCTCGTATTAGTTTTAGAGTTATGGTTTCAAGAAAATTGATTGTAGTTATTATCTAAGGGTGGTGACGATTTGAGTTTGAGTTGTGTGGTTGCGTTCTTCTTTTGGAGAGATGAGATGGTATTTATGTTTCAACTGGATGTATCGAGTATCTCAAGATAAGATGGTGATGGTTGGAAAGAGATGAGGGTTTATTGATTTTGTTAATCGCAGTTCATGAGCTTAAATGAGAATTAATCTTAGTTTGGGACTGAGATTGAATGAAACGTTATGGGCAGAGGTATTTGATGTGTGTGATATTAGGGATAATGTTGCCCTAATAATGAGGGATAGGTGATATGTATCCAGGTTTATTATTTTGGGTGTTGGGCCAGGGATCTCATTGGGCTTCGTTTGATACATTACTGGGCCGAATGGTCTAATGAGTTGGATTTATAGGTTGCGTTAGGAATTAATGTTTAGGCCAAGTCTTACTACATGATGGGCTATAAGTTGAGATAGCTAAATGGTGATGAGCATATGTTGGATCCGAATGTTGGCATAAATCGTGTATTTTTTGGGTTATTTATGATTATGCTAATTTTTGGCATATTATGTGGTTAATGTAGTTATAATCGGGATTTATAATGACAAAATGACAATTTTTAAGTGACTAGACCGGGATCAAATTTTATAAAGAATCATGACATTAAATTCTAATGGCTAGATCTGGTATTAATTTTTCTAAGTGACTACGGAGTCGATCGGGTATCACTTATTTGAGATTGAAGTTGGATTTTATGAAGGCGTGTTCTTATTTTATCTTGAAGTCAGGGTTGGTTGGATGCATGACTTTCAATGATAACTTGCTCGAGCTTAAGATTTAAATTAAAGACTTGGTTTATCTAGTTTCCAGAAGTCGGGGTGGATGGATGAAGACCTAGATAACTATCACTTAAAGGAGTTACGCTGTAGTACTCAGTGTCACACGCAGAGACGATGTGGATAGTTTTAAGAGGTGGTGTACTTCTTATGCCTCTTTATTGAGTGTATAGAGTACTTAGAGATTTGCTTGGAGCACAAATTCTCTACACCGTTCTTCTAACATTAGTGCAAGCTTAAGTCACAAGAACGAAGAATTCTACTTCAATTTCAAGTTTGGTATATCGGGTTTACTCCATTTGTGGTCACTTTAAATAGCCTACAAAGGGGTTGGTTAAGATAGTCAGAGAGAGTTTATGAGTAGAGATTTAATCAGCAGTTGATTCTCACAGGATACATTAGAGTTAATTTCATTCTTCTCAAAAAAATTCAAGTATATGTGCGTACAATGTGTTGCTGATTTTGAGGTATCAAAACCAGCAAGGGGGAAGGAGACATACATATGAATGCACAACGAGTACACGTGACAAACTTCATGTCTTTTTCTTATTTAAGGTCATTCTGGGAAGACAAATGTCATAACCGCAGAGAAAATCCATGTTTTAACTCATGGCTTTTGGTGTATTATTCCAACTACATAGGGGAAGAGATGTAAGAAATAGTTTCTGATAATAAAAGAGGTACACAATAGTATGATGATTCCTCCGGTTAGTTAGAATCCTACAGGAAGAAATGTGTTCATTCGGGACTTAGTTGACTTTGGTGTTATCATTTTGGCTACTTGGAGGATTTAATTGTCTACATTTGAGACTTAGCTAACCTTGGGTGTTACAAGAAATATCATCATTATCCTGAAAGAAGGAATGCGTACGTCGAGGACTTAATTGACTTCGATGCTACGATTTTGACTTCATGTATAGGATAGAGTATGTACTTTGGGTTTTTAGGCTTCATATAAAGAGATTGGTTGCATCTCTTCATCTACATGGGGGGAGAGATATCTTAATACTTTTGGTATGCATTACTTGAGCTTCCAGTAGGAAGAAATATGAGAAGAATTATTCATGCGTGAGAAGATATGTTGCTGATCCAGTTAATGTTTCCCCAAACGGTCAATCACTAAGCTTATTATCAAAGGATCAATATTTGATGTGGTTTGCTACCAATTCTGTTGTGCACTTAATTTTTCTAAGCTTGAAAGAAAGCTTTGAAACTGCTCAAGAGAGGATTGTTTGTTAGGGGGGAAGCTATTAAAGCTTCATAATGAACAATATGCAGCATGAATTAGGGGGAAGCTAATTCAAAAGCTTCTCCTTAACCAAAATTGTATGGGTTACTTAGTTCATGCCTATTACAGTATTTCTCCTACAATGTACTATAAAGATGATTCATGAAGACATCATCACTAGTGGAAGCTTCGTGGAAGCTCTTGTTCTTAATTATTATGTACTTGTTAGGAAAATATTATAAGTAATTTCGTATATCATCCCATGGGGGAAGATTGTTTAGATTTCATTTTATGTGATGACATTACGGAATTACCATAGTTTATCATAGTCACATACGCAAGAACTAGATTAGGCAAGATTGCATAGTTTAGTAGTGTATTGACTATATATACCCCTCCAAGGCTTCCATGGAGGGGTTGAGACTTTGTAATCATTTCATTTCATTTTAATAAAACATACACACTTTTACATTCTCTCCCTCTACTCTCTCTCTCTCTACAAACATGACTATCTTTACTTGGTTTATGTGTGCGTTTATAGTCTTGTTAGTTTAGATCAAAAGTTTGGTTTTTGAAGGTTTATAGTCTTGTTCTTGGTTTTATTTGATCTCGATGTTTATGATGTTAAATTTCATGTTTTTATAGTTGCTATAGCCTTCTAGTACCAAGTTGTGCAAAAGAAACCAGGTAAAAACGTTTAAAAGGGTGATTTTTAGGTGTTTTTAGGTGAAAACCCAATTTCTTCATTCTAGCGAGTTAGGCTACTGTTCGTTGATCTTCCTTGCGAGTTAGATCACTGTACTGGTAAGTTGTTAGAATCGTACACTTTGTCAAAATGTACTATGTCAGCGAGTTGTCATTTTGTGCAGGTAGCGAGTTACAGGTAGCGAGTTAGATACTAGCGAGTTACATGTTTTTGAAGATTCTTTTCTAGCAAATTGTGAACAGGAACTCTGTCAATTTAATTTCTTACCAGCGAGTTATCTACTCTCTTCCAGCAAGTTACCTCCAGTGAGTTATTGATTTTTTGGATTTTTTAACTAAATTCTTCAAAGTGTAATCCTAACAAACCTTTACAACAATTCACCATTTCACACAATCAATCACCACTTTTAACATACAATCACTAATCATTGTTCGATCAACTTAATCATTTCACAATCAATTAAGATGGCTAATCTTTTGAAAGACATCCAATGTGCCGGTTTAGATACCCGACCACCTATGCTTGATAAGACTGACTTTGCATCATGGCAACAACGTATTCGACTGTATTGTCGGGGTAAAGAGAATGGTGTGAACATTTTGAAGTCAATTGAAGAAGAACCATTTCAGATGGGGACATTTTTAGAAACACTAACTGAAAGGACTGAAGGTGCCCCACATCTAGGTCCAAAATAACCACGAGTCTATTCAGACTTGTCACCTGAAGATAAGGAAAGGTGCAATGCTAACATTCGGGCAACAAACATCCTACTTCAAGGGCTGCCAAAAGATATCTACTCTCTAATCAATCGTTACACCAATGCAAAGGACATATAGGACAATGTAAATATGCTCCTGGAAGGTTCAGAATTAACAAAAGAGGACTGTGAATCACAACTGTATGATGACTTTGAACACTTCCGTCAGAACAAGGGAGAAACCATTCACGACTACTATGTTCGGTTTACCAAACTCATCAATGACATGTGGAACATCAAGAGGACCATGTCCAGAATGCAGTTGAACTCCAAGTTTATGAACAACATGTTGCCTGAATAGGGTAGATTTGTAACAGCAGTGAAACTAAATAGAGGATTGAGGGACTCCAACTATGATCAGTTGTATGCTTATTTGAAGCAACATGAGGCACATGCCAATGAGAACAAAATGATGCTGGATCGATTCACTCAACACATTGTGGGTCCACTTGCCTTGATGTCAAATGTCTCACACTAGCAGCACTATTCACAATCATCGACAACTTAACCATCCATATATGTTCCACCATACTTTGCTAACAACACTCAACTTGATTTGGGACTCTCTCCAATAGACAACTTAATTTAGAATTTAACCAACACACTTTCCCTACTCACCCAATCATACAAAACATACCTACCTCAAATAAGCAATCAACTCAGAACTTCATCAAATACAAGGAACCAAGATACAGTTCACGACGGGAGAGTTGTGGTTCAGAATGTTTAGGGTTAACAAAATAGAGGTCAGGGGAACAATGCATGAGGTGGAGGTGCAGCTGGTCATGGGGGAGTACAGAACAGAGTTAGGAATGCTAATCCAGGTCAAGCAAGGCATATTAAGTGCTACAACTGCAACGGTATAGGCCACATAGTAAGGAACTGCACTCAACCCAAGCGTCCACAGAACTTTGAATACTTTAAAGAAAAGATGTTGATGATGCAAGCTCAGGAGATTAGGGTGGCATTGGATGAAGAGCAGTTATTGTTTATTGCAGGTAGACAAGACAAAACTATTGATGATGATGTGGATGAGCAACATGTTCAGGATTTAGCACTTAATGTGAACAACGTGTTTCAAGCTGATGAGTGTAATGCTTTTGATTTAGATGTTGATGAGGCTTCCATGACACAGACTATGTTCATGGCTAATCTATCATCCGCATATCCTGTTTATGATAAAGCCGGTCCGTCTTATGATTCAGACATTCTATCTAAGGTACACGACCATGATCACTATCAGGATGTTGTTTGTGAACATCATGAAGAACAAGAGATGCATGACGATGTACAACCAAACTATGTTGTTAACTCACATGCTAATTATACGAGTGATAGTAATATGATCTCATATGAACAGTATGTAAAGGACAACGCAGTGGCAGTTGTACTAAGTAATGTATCTTTTGTTCCAAATGATGCATACATGATGATATTTAATGATATGCATGAACCGCATGCCCAACCTGTCACAGTCACAACACGGAACACAGTAGTCGACAATTTATTAACTGCTTAACTTGCAACATATAAGGAACAAGTTGAACTGTATGAAAGGCGGGCCAGGTTTGAATTAACAGAAAGATAACAAAAGATTGATGAACAATTAAGAATAGTTATCACTGACCGTAATATTAAGGAAGAAACTTTGAAAAAAGAACTTCATTCTGTAAAAATGCAACTTGCTTCTACCATCAACCATAACAAGTCAATGGTAAAAGAAGTTACGTCTTTGAAAATGGATTTTAAACAAAAAGAAACAAATACCTTGAAGAATTTTTGGACATGAAAGCTTTAAAAGAAAAGGTCGAGGATAAATTATACAAACAAGACCAGTCTCTTTAAACAGTTTACATGTTGTGTAAACCAAAGCCCTATATAATGAAAATAATAAGGTAGCTATTGGCTACAAGAACCCTTTATGCCTTACCCATGCAAAGCAACTTTAGCCTGCTCAATATAATGGTTATGAAATTATCAAAAACAATCATGTTTCGGCTATAGTTCACAACACAGAGGATACCCTAGAGATAGCTGAAATCACTAGGAGGAAAATGAATGACAAAATGAAAGACCCTGAGTGTGTGACTAATAAGGTTAATATTGCACCACCTGATTACTCAAAAGAGAATTATTTAGCGACCTTCACACCACATAAGCAATTGACCCTCGAGTAAATTTTTTGGTCTCAAGATCTCATCAAGATGAAAGAAGAAGCTCTCAAAGAGCATACCACGACCTTAAGACCTATTAAAGCGTTGACAATGTACCCGCTAAATACACCTGCAATGCTTGTCCCTAGGGTGCTTCCAACAAAGAGTCAAGTAAAAATTAATATTTTTACACTCATACAACTCTTTTTGGAATTTGAAAAAACCTGTAAAAAAGAATTACACCAACTGGGCTCACTAAAGGGGAAAGGGGTTTTGAACAAACTAAGGAATGTTATCTTATGGAGGTCATTCCATTCTTCAAAACACTTAAAGAACATTTTGAGGGTATTCAAAAGGCTTTAACTAAAGAAATTAAAGAAATGAAAGATGTTTTTGAAGAATTAGAAACTAAGGTTGACCAAAATGTTGTTGATAGGAAACATGATGAGATTGAACAGAAAAACCTTCTTATTGCACATGATAATTTAATTGCCGATTGCATGTCCAAAGAAGTGTTTTAAATGCAACCGAATTGTAGCATTAATTGTTTTGTAAGCATTCGCCGTATTCAAGGTCATTATTTACTCCGAGCTGTTTTTAATTCTATTTCATTTTTAAGCGAGTTGTTTTTAAGTATTACGTCTACCCGATTTAGTATGAAATTCTCTGTTTTTATTAGCTTTTAGACTGAGCCATAATTTAGAAACCTATTCCTCTTCGCGATCGGTAATGTGATTTCTTAACCTCAGATTATTTCCCCAATAATTTATAATTCTTATCATTTTCACACTTTCCGTTGTGATTCGCGTTTCCGAATTTTCTTGCTAAAAACTCGCGTTTCTTCTACCTATAAACCATAACCTTTTTTCTTTTATAACCTTAACCTACACTTTAAATAAACTATCACAAACAAAAATAAAAAAAAAAAAATAATTTTATCCTCCCCAAGACCCTAAAACCGGATTTACCCTTTCCCACACTCCACCATACTCCATTTTTCCATAAAACCACTCATTACACTTCATTTCCCATACATGCAAACTAACTATTCATTTCACCATTTCAAAAGTTTTTTTTTCTCTCCTTCTTCTTGGTCCTTGGCTGCTGAATTCATACAACACCACCATCACCATCTCACAAAATTATTCAACTCATTTTAGGCTTTATAACACCATCCTCTTGCATCTTGCAAAGTTTGGTATAGTTTCTCATTAGAAAATTTGAAGGTGTTTAGGACTAGTTTTCTTGGTGATTCTTGAAGCCATTTGATTGGGGTTTTATTGGGAAAGTTCTTGGTGATATTTTAGGGCTAAGTAAGTGTTCAATCGCTGGATTTAAGGGTTGCATTGGTTTGGACCAGCCCTAGCAAGAAGAGAGTGTTTTTGTTTGTTGATTCTCTAGCTCAAATCCACCCTTAGTAAGATCTATTCTTTATTCTCAATTTTTATTTATCGTTTTTTGGACCATGCAAATGGATGTTAGATTCTGAAAATATTAATTTTTTATGTTTACTAATGTGTCTAATCATTAGTTATGGCATTGTGTTAAATTTTTAAGAGAATAAAATGATGTTTGGATTGGATTATAATAGAGTTATGAAACTGTTTTTACAACAGTAGCAAAACAGATGGATTACGAAATATTTTTGGTAATAGGGTACCTGGTAAATTTAATAATGATGTTGGTATGTGTCTAAGGTATATGTGGTTAATTGGATAGAGCCGTATCTCCTCCGGATGAGCTAGATACGGCCAATTTACTAAAACTAGTCAATTTTTGCACTCAGTTGGGAACGGGGTATAACCCCATATTATTTTGCACTAACATTCTGAAATAAAAAGTTGTTCCCAGAAGGGACACTTATAGCACATCTCCAAGAGGATCTCACGTTTATAAGCAAGTATAGATTTAGATTTATGATCATTATTCGTGGAGTGGCACAAATAAAGAAACTAAACAGTTTTGACATAGAAGGGTAAAATGGTAATTTCACACAGGATCATTGACCCCCTGGACAGTGAGGCCTGGATTTTTGAAAAGTAGACTCAAAATGCTTTCTGGAGGTGAAAGCCTCATACTCGTATGAATTACGGATTTTGAGTTATGATTCAACAAAGTTGAAAGATTTCAGAAATGTGTAAATAAAAGTTACTAGACGTAAAACCAAAACGGGTAATTTTGTGTGAGTTGACGGGTAAAGAGTAAAGTAAAAACATGGTATGAATGACATATTCATACAGATTGGGACACTTGAATTTAGGTTAAAATTGGTCAATAAAAACTTGAATGCAATGCCATGCTAGATCGGACATAAGTAAAACTTTTAATAAATCATCATTTGATTTACATCTTCTTTCGCGTAAGTATTAGATTGTTTTTCTAAGTCGCGCCTTTTATTTTAGGTCGCTCTTAGGAGTATTTGTCTTACTTCAGCTCTTATATTACTTGATATTACCGTTCGCTCAAGGTGAGTTCATAGCCCCACCTTTTCATTTTTAATGGTTTTCTTAAACTATTTTTGGGGTGAGAATACATGCTTGTTTTACCGAATAACTTATCGGTTACTACTGACTTAAGCGTTACATGATTGTTTTTTTTTACTAAAAGCTTTTGGCTATCTACCACATGATTTTCTAATACAGTTTTGATTACATGCTTGTTTTTACCGAATAACTTATCGGTTACCTACTACTTAAGCGATACATGAAATATTATAACAAAACCTTTTGCTATACTACCACATGAGTTTTCTAATACATGTTTGATACAATGCTTAATTTTACCCGAATAACTTTATCGGTTACTACTACTTAAGCTTACATGAATGTTTTTACTAAAACTTTTTGCTTATCTACCACAGATTTCAAATACATGATTGATACATCTTATTTTAACCGAATAACTTATTACGGTTACTACAACTTAAGAGTTACATGAATGTTTTTACAAAAGCTTTTGCTTATCTACCACATAGATTTCTAAAACATGATCGATACATGCTTGTATTAAATAAACAGGACACAAGAAACTATATGGATGCTACAAAATATGAGGTCAAATGCATGAGATAGTTAATTGTCCAAAGACCCCACATCATGAACGTGTTAAATGCCTATATGGGTAAGCGCTAGTACAAATAAATAGATCTATTGGGTTTGACACCCTGTCAGGGGGAAATGAATCGAATCCTTTCGAGCACACCAGTCAACGAACAACTTTGTATTTAGACGTATAGGTATAGGCATAATACCATAGTTAGGGGCAACATGAATAACATACAAGATATGTGTGTTCAACGACAAGGCCCTCCGTGTCATGAGCTCAATGCAATCAAGATGAATAGATACAATGCATTCGTTGCAATGTATTCTGTTTTAGAATTGATACTTTTGAAATACTGTCGCTGGCTGATCTTAAAACCGTTGTGTCCACTATTGAGCAATACTTGACTTATTAAAACATAAACTTGAATTTCGATAACAATTCTTCAAACTGCTGTAACGCTAACTTTTTCATACAGAAATATTTCTTAACTATTTCAATACTCTTTTACTTAAACCTATAAATCACCAACAATAATTGTTGACGTTTTTGCATGTATTTTCTCAGGTTATTATATTGCTAGCTGACACATGGGAGCATTTGAGTCGCGTGGATAACAAAACTCAAGGACTTGGTTTTTCTTCACATTCGATAACTATTTTTCCTTAAATATACAAAAATGAGAACCCGATTGAAATCCTTTTAACACTTGGTGAAAAGAAATATTTGGTGCCTGAATTTACTGCTGATTTAATTTAACATCGATGTGACATTTTATTAAACGTCTCGTTTGAGGTCGTTTTCTGTAACTTGTACTTTATACTATGAAGTGGCACCCCAAAGTGGTATTCCGCTGCGTTGTGATTTTATGGGGGTGTCACAGATTGGTATCAGAGCACTCGTTATAGCGAACTAGGTCGTTTTCAAAACCCTAGACTATAACCGTTTTCAAACAATTTTAAGAGACTTCACCATTGTCCCGGTAATCCATGCGCATCTTGCTCCCAGGTATTTTATATGCACTTTTTTGCTTCTTTAACTGCCTATACTTTAATAATTTGTAATATATACTTGGTTATTATATCGCTCTCATACGTTCTATATTATGGCGTCATACTATTTGCTTCATAGCGGCCGATTATATATATACGTTGCTTACTCCGACTATCGCGTACTTCCTGTTTTCTTATATTCTCTCTCGAACGTCAATACTAGTATTATATATGGATACTCGTACATGTGTGCATAGTACTATGGTAAGTCTTAATAAGTTCTTTTACTTCAATATTATATGGGCGTTGCGGTGGATCTCTGAAACCATTACGTGGACTTTAATTTACTTTCCCTTTTGATATATTGACATCGGTGTACGTTGTCAAATCCATCTAGTTTGTTTTATTGTTCGTACTCTGGTCTGAACACTCTTCTTATGCTTTTGAATCGCGTATGTTGTGTTGTAATCCATTGTTTTGAAATTCTTCTAATTGATGGAAGTGCGGCTTTATCTTGTCACCTCGAATCGTGCCTTCTTTTTGGCAACTTACCTTTTGGAAACATGAATTGACAAACGACTTATTCTCTTCTTGTTACTTCTTCGGATTTTGAAGAATCATGCCATCAGGTAGACACTCCTTTTTGCTTATTGTAGCATTGTTTTGATATTGTGTTCGTGTCGGCCATGCTTAAGTAGGATGATTTATAATCGTCTTATTGAAATGAATTAGGACGCTTCTTCATTTGAATAAGGAAATTATAAACCACCGAACCATAAGTTCATAATTCATCACTTATATGGATTGGGACGCCTCTTTATGTAAGTGACGAATTGTGAATGAGTGGGCTTATGTGTATCTGGATAGCGTGCGTTCGTTTGTACGAATCATTCTTTGGGCTATGAACTTCTTTCGACTCGTGATTTGTTATATGGGATTTTCTGAATGTGTATTGACCGCCGCGAACTTGATGAGCTAATAGTAATGAACCATCAACTGCTTCCAAGAATTGACGACTTGTTAAATTCCTCGTTTCCAATGGCCTCTTCTTCGATTCATGTATTTTATCTTTTCATTTAAGAATTCTCGCGACATTCAATCCGTTCTCTTATGCACGTTGCATGTATTTGATGTTTTGACTTTTTCTCATTTAGTTTTGTTAGAAACCTCGACGACGACATGAGTATAACCGCAACTCTTCTTGAGCAAGTGTAAAGCGAACAGGAGAAATCGAGCGCCGGGACGACGCTCCCTTAAGGAAGGGAATGATGTAACATTCCGTATTCAAGGTCATTATTTTACTCCGAGCTTTAATTCTATTTTCATTTTTAAGCGAGTTGTTAAGTTTTACGTCTACCCGATTTAGTAAGAAATTCTCGTTTTTAGCTTTTGCGTGAGCCGTAATTAGAAACCTATTCCGTCTTCGCATCGTAAGTGATTTATTAACCTCATATTATTCCCCAATAATTATAATTCTTATCATTTTCACTTTCCGTTGTGATTCGCGTTTCCGAATTTTCTTGCTAAAACTCGCGTTTCTACCTTAAACCTTACCTTTTTTCTTTTATAACCTTAACCTACACTTTAAATAAACTATCACAAACAAAAATAAAAAAAATAAATAATAATTTTATCCTCCCCAAGACCCTAAAACCGGATTACCCTTTCCCACACTCCACCATACTTCATTTTTCCAAAACCACTCATTACACTTCATTTCCCATACATGCAAACTAACTATTCATTTCTTCATTTCAAAAGTTTTTTTTTCCTTCTCCTTCTTCTTGGTCCATGGCTGCTGAAATCATACAACACCGACCATCACCATCTCACAAAATTATTCAACTCATTTTAAGCTTTATAATACCATCCTTTTGCATCTTCAAAGTATGTGATAGTTTCTTGAAGATTATTTGAAGGTTTTAGGACTAGTTTTCATTGTGATTCTTAAGCCATTTTGATTGGGGATTTTAATTGGGAAGTTCTTGGTGATATTTTAGGGCTAAGTAAGAGCTCAATCGCTGAGTTAAGGGGTTGCATTGGGTTTGGACCACCCTAGCAAGAAGAGATGTTTTTGTTTGTTGATCTCTCAGCTCAAATCCTCCCTTAGTTAAATCCTATCATTATTCTTCAATTTTTATTTCGTTTTTCTGGATCATGCAGAAAGGATGTTAGATTCAGAAAATATTAATTATTTTTATGTTTACTAATGTGTCTAATCATTAGTTATGGCATTGTGTTAAATTTTTAAGAGAATAAAATGATGTTTGGATTGGATTATAATAGAGTTATGAAACTGTTTTTACAACAGTAGCAAAATAGATGGATTACGAAATATTTTTGGTAATAGGGTACCTGGTAAATTTAATAATGATGTTGGTATGTGTCTAAGGTATATGTGGTTAATTGGATAGAGCCGTATCTCCTCCGGATGAGCTTAGATACGGCCAATTTACTAAAACTAGTCACTTTTTGCACTCCGTCGGGAAACGGGTTATAAACCCCATATTTAAGCGATCTAACTTTCTGACATAAAAAGTTGTTCCCTGTAGGGGACACTATTAAGCTACCATCTCCAAGTGGTCTCACTTTAGCATGTATAGATTTTTGATTTATACATTTACGTGAGTGAAATATTCAGGAAAATAAACTGTTTGACATAGAAGGGTAAACTTGGTAATATTCACACAGATCATGGACCCCCTGGACAGTGGGCCTGGATTTTTGAAAAGTAGACTCAAAATGCTTTCTGGAGGTGAAAGCCTCATACTCGTATGAATTACGGATTTTGAGTTATGATTCAACAAAGTTGAAAGATTTCAGAAATGTGTAAATAAAAGTTACTAGACGTAAAACCAAAACGGGTAATTTTGTGTGAGTTGACGGGTAAAGAGTAAAGTAAAAACATGGTATGAATGACATATTCATACAGATTGGGACACTTGAATTTAGGTAAAATTGGTCAATAAAAACTTGAATGCAATGCATGCTAGAGTCGGACAGAAGTAAAACTTTTTATAAAGACAACATTTGATTTTCATCATCTTTCGCGTAAGTATAAAAAGGTTTTTATCTAAGTCCCGCGCCTTTTATTTAGGACGCTCTTAGGATTATTTGTCTTAACTTCATGCTCTTTTATTACTTGAATTAGCCGTTCGCTCAAAGGTGAGTTCATAGCCCCACCTTTTACTCCTTTTAATGGTTTTCTTAAACTATTTTTGGGGTGAAATACCATGCTTGTTTTACCACTAACTTATCGTTACTACTACTTAAGCGTTTTACATGAAAGTTTGTTATTTTTACAAAAGGCTTTTGCTTATCTACCACCCAGAGTTCTAAATACATGTTGATACCTTGTTTACCGAATAACTTATCGTTACTACTACTTAAGCTTACATGCATGTATTTACTAAAACTTTTGCTTATCTACACATGATTTATCTAATACATGATTATACATGCTTATTTTACCGAATAACTTATCGTTTACTACTACTTAAAGCGTTACATGAATGTTTTTACTAAAACTTTTTGCTTATCCACCACATGAAAACTAATACATTTTTGATACTCTTATTTTACCGAAGAACTATCTGATACTACTACTTAAGAGTTTACATGAATGTTTTAACAAAAGCTTTTTGCTTATCTACCACATGATTTCTAATAACATGTTTGAGTACATGCTGTTTTATAAACTGGACACAAGAAACTTTAAGGTATGCTAGACTAGTAAAAATGAGGTCAATTGCATTATTAGTTATTGCCACAGACCCCACATCATGAACTGTTAATTGCCAATAAGGTTAAGCGCAGTACAAATAAATTAGATCTATTGGGATTGACAGCCTCTGTCTGGGGGTATAATCGAATCCATTCGAGCACGCCAGTCAACGGACAATTGTATTTAGAAGTTAGGAATAAGGCAATATACTAGTTATGGGGCAACATGATTTACAAACAAGATATGTGTTATAACGACAAGGATTCGGTATACATGAGCTCAAAGCACATCAAGATTTATACATTGCATTCGTTGCATATGGGATTCAGTTGAATTATACTTTGAAATACGTGTCGCTGGCAGATCTTAAAACCTTGTGGTCCACCTATTGAGCATACTTGACCTTATTAAAACATAACTGAATTTCGATAACAATCTTCTAAAGTCTGTAACGCTACTTTTTCTTACAGAAATATTTCCTTGAATCTAAATCAATACGCTTTACTTAAACCTATGAATTCACCAACATTATTGTTGACGTTTTTGCATGTATTTTCTCAGGTTATTATATTGCTAGCTGAGCATTGGGAGCATTCGAGACGCGTGGATATCAAAACTATAAGGACTTGGTTTTTCTTCACATTCGATAACTATTTTTCCTTAAATATACAAAATGAGTCACGATTGAAATCTTGTAAACTTGGTGAAAAGAAAATATTTGGGACCTGAATTTACTCTGATTTATTTAAATCGAAGTGACATTTTTATTAAACGTCCACGTTTGAGGTCGTCTTCTGTAACTTTACTTTATACATAAGTGGCACCCCAATGGTATTCCGCTGCGTATGTTTGATTTTATGGGGGTTTCACATTAATGTTTCTAGATTTACCGAAATGCATGATGCTCACACTATTGTTAAGGCACATTGTCTGGAACTTGAAGCTGAGCTTTCTAATTTACGTGATAAGATTCAAAATGATAATCATAATGAGTTAGTTAAACGGTTTTCCAATCTTGAGGTAAATCACTTAAACCTACAGTGAAAGTATCAAAACTTTAAAGAAATTTTTAGAAATAATCCATCAACACCTGCTAGAGATACTCCTGATTTTGACTCATCCTTTGTAATTGGAAAAATGAAAGCTTCTCTTCAAGGAAAGGACAACGTCATTAATAAATTAAAAATGCAAATCTCTAACTTGCAAAAGACCCGTAGTGAAGCTGACTGTACACTTGATTTTAGGGCCTTGGATTTTCAGATCACTCAGTTAACTAAAAAATTCACTGTTCTTCAAGAACAAAATGAGCTTTTTAGGGCAGAAAATGAAAAGATTAAGCAGCATTATAAAGAATTGTATGATTCTATTAAGATCACTCGTGCTAAGCATATAGAACAAACAACTGCCTTGACGACTGAAAATGAGAATCTGAAAGCCCAAATGTAGACTAAAATGAAAAGTGTCACTAAGGATCATGTAAAACCAACAGTTCTTGCACCAGGCAAGTATGATATAGATGTTAAACCAACTACCCCTCGTAATAGGAACAATAGGGAAGTGCATCTAGATTATCTCAGGCATCTTAAGGAAAGTGTAGAAACCCTTCACGAAATAGTAGAAAAAGCTAAGGTTGAATGACCCTTAGATAGGTGAATAGTCTTTGCTTGCTGTTATACTAAACACTCTCAGGAACTCTTAGAATATGCGATTGGCACTTGTCCGAAAGACTTTAACAAACTAGATAAAAAGCATGATCCTACCCCTTTAATTAGAAAAAAGCAAGTTACTTTTGAAGAACAATGTGACACGTCAAATAGTAACTCACACATACATGTAGGGAAACTGAACACTTAGCAGACTAATGTCCCTGTGCCTCCTTTTACAGGAGTTAACTGTTGCACCAATGCTAGCGGATCACAGCCTAGGCGCAATACAAGGAAAAATAAGATCTCGCTAGCTAAAGGTGTCAACAAAAAGAAAGTAGAAGAACACCCTAGGAAAAATAAGTCTAACATAAGAACCACGAATCATGTTGATTCTAGTAGTAGCTCTAAGCGTACTGTAATTAATTCGAATTCTGATTCTATTTGCCAAACATGTAACAAGTATTTAATTTATGCAAATCATGATATGTGTGTGGTTGATTATTTGCAATCGGTTAAGGCACCCCCCCCCCCTTCTATTCATAATAGTCATAATGTTGTGAGCAAAGTTAAGCAAGTTTGGAAACCTAAGCAAGTTAGGCAAGTATGGAAACCCACAGGAAAAGTACTTACCAGTGTTGGTCATTAATGGAGACCCACGGGCAGAATATTCACCTTAGGAGAACAATGCCCTTTAACTAGGCTCACTGCACCCAAACTAGTATATGCTAAGCAAAATGAGTATCAGACCATTACTTGTGCTAACAAACAGGAACCTAACTAAAATTGGGGATCTAACTTTCCAAACTCTCCATCTTCGTATATTTTCAAATGCATGTCATATTGATCATCCTTTGGTATTTGGACTCAGGCTGTTCAAAACATATGACTTGAAATTACTCACGGCTCAGGAATTTTATGAAAAAGTTTATTGGGACAGTTAGATTCATGAATGACCACTTTGGTGCTATTATGGGTTATGGAGATTATGTGATTGGTGATAGTGTGATCTCCAGGGTATACTATGTGGAAGGACTAAGACACAATCTGTTTTCAGTCGAACAGTTTTGTGATTCTGACCTAGAAGTTGTATTTAGGAAACATACTTGTTATGTTCGAGACATGGATGGTGTTAAATTAATTAAAGGTTCTCGTGGTTCAAATTTATACACTATCTCGGTAAAAGACATGATGAAGTCCTCCCCAATCTGTTTGTTGTCCAAAGCCTCCAAGAACAAATCATGGTTATGGCATCGATGTTTAAATCACTTAAACTTCGACACTATCAATAACCTTGCAAGAAAGGATCTCGTAAGAGGCTTACCTAGATTGAAGTTTGAGAAAGATTATCTCTGCTCTGCATGTCAACTAGGAAAGATCAAAAAGCATACCCATAAACCCAAACCTGAAAACACCAAATTGGAAGTTCTTAATACTCTTCATATGGATTTGTGTGGCCCGATGCGAGTGTGAACAATTAATGGGAAAAAATACATCTTAGTCATCGTTGATGATTATTCCTGGTTTACTTGGGTCAAGTTTTTAAGATCAAAAGATGAAACCCTAGCGGTCGTCATCAAATTTCTGAAGCAAATACAAGTCGGTCTCAACAAAACTGTCAGATACGTCCGTACTAATAATGGCACAAAATTTGCCAATAAAGATCTGACTGATTATTATGAACGTGTTGGCATTTTTCACCAAAAGATAGTTCCGAGGACACTACAGCAGAACGGCATTATCAAAAGACGAAACCGTACCCTTGTAGAGGCCTCTAGAATAATGCTAATATTTTCCAATGCCCCAATGTTTTTATGGGCAGAAGTTGTGGCGACTACTTGTTACACCCAAAACCGATCCCTCATTCACACCTGTTATGACAAAACCCCATATGAAATAGTGCATGATAAGAAGCCTGATCTTACCTTTTAAAGTGTCTTTGATGCTCTTTGTTACCCTACAAATAACAACAAAGATCTTGGAAAATTGTAACCAACGGCTGATATTTGAATTTTCATGGGCTATACACCAAGCAGGAAAGGTTATCGAATCTACAACAAGAGAACCCAACGAATTATGGAAACTATTCACGTTCAATTCGATGAGTTGACTGAGCATATGGCTCCTGTGCAACTCAGTACAGGACCCGCTCCTACTTTTTTGACGCCTGGATAAATAAGTTTAGGGCTCGTACCAAATCCGGTTCCTGCAGCTCCTTATGTACCCCCCACAAATAAAGAACTAGAGATCTTATTCCAACCAATGATCGATGAATACTTGGAACCTCCTCGTATTGAAAGACCTGTCTCTCCTGCTCCAGCAGTTTCAGTACCAGTCAATTCAGTCGGTACACCTTCATCTACTTCCATTGATCAAGATGCACCTTTTCCAAGTCATTCACCATCATCTTCGGCATTACAATCTCCAAGTTTACATCAAGGCGTTGCAGTTGATTCTACTCTCATGGAAGATAATCCTTTTTCTCTTGTTGACAATCATCCCTTCATAAACGTATTTGCTCTGAAACCTAGTTCTAAAGCATCATCATCTGGGGATCTTAGTTCAGCAGAATATCTTTATGTCTCTCAAACACTTCATCATCTCGGGAAATGGAGCAAGGATCACCTACTGGATAATATTATTGGCAATCCCTCTCAGCCGGTATCCACCAGAAAACAACTGGCAACTGATGCCTTATGGTGCTTGTATAACTCTGTACTGTCAAAAGTTGAACCAAAGAACTTCAAATCTGCAATTACTGAAGATTGCTGGTTTCAAGCTATACAAGATGATATTCACGAATTTGATCGACTTCAAGTATGGGAATTAGTACCTCAACCAGACTGTGTCATGATTATTGCTCTCAAGTGGATTTAAAAAGTTAAACTTGATGAGTATGGTGATGTTCTGAAGAACAAGGCTAGGTTAGTGGCCAAGGGATATCAACAAGAAGAGGGCATTGATTTTGAGGAATCATTTGCACCGGTTGCACGTATCAAGGCTATTCATATCTTCATCGCTAATGCCGCTAGTAAACACATGACCATTTGTCAAATGGATGTAAAGACAACATTTCTGAATGGCGAATTGAAGGAAGAAGTCTATGTTAGTCAACCAGAGGGTTTCGTTGGTCCTGACCATCCGACACATGTTTATCGTCTGAAGAAAGATTTGTACGGTTTAAAGCAAGCCCCTCGGGCCTGGTATGATACCTTGTCATGATTTCTTCTGGACAACAAATTTTCCAAGGGTGCAGTTGATCCGATACTATTCTCTTCTTGTTCAAATATATGTAGATGATATCATTTTTTCCTTGACCGACCCTAAAGTAGGTGAAATATTTTCCTATGATATGAGTTCTAAATTTAAAATGTCAATGATAGGGCAAATGTCTTTTTTCTTAGGCTTACAAGTTTCTTAAAATCCCTAAGGCATTTTCATTAATCAATCAAACTTTGCTCTTGAAATATTAAAGAAATTTGGGATGGATTCGTGTAACCCTGTTGATACACCCATGGTGGATCGATTCAAACTGGATGAGGACCCCTTAGGGATTCCAGTTGACCAGACTCGATTTTGTAGTATGGTCGGCTCCTTAATGTATCTCACTGCCATCAGACCTGACCTTGTATTCGTTGTATGCATGTGTGCTAGGTATCAGGCTTCGCCTACCAAAAAGCACCTTGAAGCACTTAAACGGGTCTTTTAGTATCTCAGAGGAACCATTAATTAGGGTCTTTGGTATCCGAAAGACACCGCTATGGCACTAACAGCCTATGCAGTTACGGACCATGCAGGTTGTCAAGACACACGAAGAAGTACGTCAGGAAGTGCTCAGTTCCTTAGAGAAAAATTAGTCAGCTGGTCATCAAAGAAACAGAAGAGCACTACGATCTCTACAACAGAGGCTGAATACATTGCCATGTCTGGATGTTATGCTCAGATACTTTGGATGAGATCACAGCTTACAGCCTACGGCTTTGTATTCAATAAGATTCCCTTGTATTGTGACAATCGCAGTGCCATTGCTCTCTGCTGTAATAATGTCTAGCACTCTCGGTCCAAGAACATTAACTATAACACCCCGTATTTTAGGACAATGTACGACGTTGATAAAGTAGCTATTTATTTTTTTGTATTGTACGCGTTTGTTTTTAATGGAAATCGTTAAGTTAAATCGCGTAAGCAAGAAATAATCAGTTAACGTAAATGGGCATCAAGCAAATTATTGTTTACGTCAAACAAGGGTTAAGTAATTATTTTGAGGATAATTATTAACATTACACAAGTTATTTTATCGGATCACGTTGAAGTGTTTACGTTTTAGGCGATAAATGACAATTAGGTTTTTCCCGGGGACGAGGAAATGCTAAAAATTAACGGATACGCTTCAACAAATACCTTCAGTTTAATATACAATGATCAAAGTTTAGAAAACTTAGGCATATGTAAATATTTAATTTTTTTTTTTAAAAAAAAACCACAATAACCCCCCCCCACTCATTACTGATTATACAATTGATACACAAATTACTTTACAAAATACCAAGACTTTCAAAGTAACTTTTATATTAAAAAAGCTGCCACTTTACTTTTTAATTAAACAGTTTTACTTACACATTTCTTTTATAAATACACAAGTAAACATACAAATTAATAAGAAAATTTACTAGGAAACACCACCCTTGATTTCATGGGATGATTCCCATTAGAAGGAACCAAGAAACATAAACATTTAAACCCTTGTTTCCCTCCTTTCTTGTCCCCTTGAATCCCACGGTCAAACCCCCCTCCCCCTTTGATTTTTCTAGTCAAACTTTGCAAGTAAAATATCTAGTCTCTCTTCCTATAAATACATGCCTTCATATGTGAATTTACATACACTCTTTATACTTACAAAATTCATTTTCTTCTCTCTTTTCCTTAGCCAAAACCCACGACATTAATAAGCTAACCAAACAAATCATACAAAATTTTTATACAATCCATTCAAGCCTATACACATCAATCCTAAGACACACTAAGGTGTTTACAAGCATTGGTTCTTCATTTGCAAGGATTTAAGAAGAAAAAAGGAAGATTAGGGTTTCAAACCTAATCAAGGGTTTATAAGCTTGTAAGTTTTGGTTTTGAATCTAAACACGGGTTTAGCATTCATTTCTCATCTCATACATCATCCCTAAGGTCTTCCTAATTCCTTTATACTTTTTATTATCATTATTTTATGTGTAATATGTTATTTATGGCTAAATCACCACTAAGGACTTTTTAATATGTAAAATGAGTTTTCACTAATGTTTATAAATTTATGAACTTATTCTTATGTCATATGGCCATATATATCATGGAAAAATGGATGTAAAAGTATGTTAACATATGGTTTAAGTATAAACCTGTTTAGGTATAAATTAGGGTTTTTAAGTTTTACATAAAAAGGTTATGACTAAAAGTACACATAAATACTTAGGGGCTGTTTTAATTTGAATTTCATACAGTAGTTTTGACTTCATATAAAAATAATACGCCTCATGACGATTCCAAAATGATAAGAAACTTGAAAAACCGATTTATAACGAAAAAGATACGTTAATTACGAGTTTACGACTATAAATACTTTTATAAAACTATTTTTATAAAAGTTACTATTCATTACAGAAACTAATATTTTTAAAACATCTAAAATATGATATAACTTTTAATTACGAGATCGTACTCGAAAGAATCGCTAAAAACGGAACTATAACGAATAAACTACGACATTTTCGATAATTAAAGTTTATAAAAGTAATTTTATAAACTATGAACAGTAAAAGTACTATTCATCAGCGGACCCAACTTTATAAAATATAATACCTCTTTTAATAACAAAAACGTACTCGAAGGAATCACTAAAATCGGGATTAAAACGAATAAGTTATTACGATTACAAGTTTACGCTAATTAAAACTAAAAACGAGTATATAGCTGTTGTGAATAGTAAAAACACTATTCATCGCAGAATATCAAAAACTTGAAAATGTAATATTTTGATCACTCGTCTTACTACGAAGACGTGGACGTAAGAAACGCGAGCAACGGGCTTAAAACGACCAAATTAGGTCATTTTTACGAAAAGTATATTTATAAACGTTTTCACTTTATAAATATTATTTTACTAAAACGATTAGTCGGTGATTATGCTATATAGAATATTGAGTGGTTATCAAAGTGCTATAATACTAGGGAGTTTCATAATGAGGCCTCTTCGGATGGCGTATCGACGAGTTGTTGGATTTACGATTTAAAGTGTCCTAACTCCTCGTACGTCATGTCATGACCTCTTTAATTATGATAGCCCGAACGATAGTACGATGTAACAACTATAAGATTATATTCAATGTTATTAATTAAAGTACTCGGTACTTATACGACCTTAATTTAAATAGGTTGCATTTATCGTCTTGCGTGACGTTTTATCTGTGATTATTTGGACTATCTGTACTCAAGGTGAGTTCATAGCCCCACTTTTTTTTACAGTTTTACTGATTTACTATTATTCGGGGTGAGAACATGCTTTGTTTTATAAATTGGACGCAAGTGTTTAAAGTATATTGATTATGTGTTTGCCTAAGTAGCGATAACCCTCCTGAGCCCATTATCATGAACTGTCAATTGCATAGATGTAGTTGTTAATTGCATTATGTGAGCGCGAATGTTATAAATAGATCTATTGGGATTAACCTCCCCGTTTGGGTGATTAGCTATCACTGGGAACGAACTTGACCATAAGTCGGACTGGATGTTGCGGGTAACAACTTAGTACGGCGCAAATAATAACTGCTAAAATAGCAATATAGGAGTTTAGCTTCATGTCTGAGCTATGGCCAACAGTAATCTGGTTGTGATTTGTTGGATAAGTTGTAAACTCACGGGAAAGACCTTGCGGTCTGCGTCCTTCATAATTTTAAATACATAAACCTATGAATTCACCAACATTTTTGTTGACGTTTTAAGCAATGTTTTTAGGAAGGTCATAGCACAGTGCCAAGGATGCATTGGATATACATTTTGGATTGCACACTTAAAGAATAATGTGCATCATATTTTGGAAATGTATTGTTTCTTTTGTAATATAAACAAGGAACAATTAAAAGCTTTAATATGCTTTTGTATTATGTCATGATACTTTAAAACCAATTATCAGTTTAAACCGAGCTTTTTTTAGGGTCGTTCTTATATATATCTTGTGCTGTTGATCTTGAAGTAACACGCCCCGGATCCTTATTCCACTGCGACCCATTTTGGGGGTGTTACAGATTGGTATCAAGAGCCAAGGTTATAGAGAACCAGGTCAAAATGTTTTTGCTGGACTATAACCGTTTTCAAACATTGATGTGCAACATACAAAAGGTGTTTAACGGGTATTCATATAAACAAATTGTTGCATTAGTCGTTAGGCTATAGACATCATAATTGATATACGTGTTTATAATAATTTACGTATATAAGGATACAAGTCTTATAATAAAATACTTATAATAAGTCACTTTATTTGCTTTTTCATTTCGAGCATGGTCATTCGACGATTCACAGTTACGTATACTGAATATCCAGCCCATATAGGACCTATCTGACACGAGGGGGATCACCAGGAGCCCGAAGGACCTATTTTTCAGATCCACTGTCCTCCAGATTACGTGCCTACCCGAGGAGCCAGAGCAGCACCACCTTCAACCTAACTATGTACAGTTTTTTCCGAGCCTGTTTTACCTGGAGTTCTTACAGATACGATGTCCAACCGCGGCTGAGGAGCAGGCCAAATTGCCTAATGTTGCCAACACCTACTACTGATCAGACCCAGGATACATTCCTGAGTCCGATCCTGAGGAGGATCCGGAGGAGGATGACGAGGAGGATCCTGAGGAGGATCCAGCCGACTATCCTGCTGACAGAGGAGACGACAGGGATGATGAGGAGCCTTCTACGAGACGACGATGAATGATGAATGCAGAGGAGGAGGCGCACTAGCGCCTGCCGACCCTTCACTGATGTTATTCAGCTAGACCAAGATCCATATCTTGCTTATCGCGTCACGGCTAGGATGTCCCATCCGACCACCAAGCGCTCCACCAGTATCCTCTCCGAGGAAGTTGCTGAGAGATTGTTAGCCTACCTCTACCCACCACCATCACCTTCTCTCCTCCATACTCATCACCACTTCGCAGATACCCTCTCCACCCATTACCTATACAATTGCCTACCACCCAACCCTACATAAGGTTGAGAGGATCTCCTGGGATCCCGACTGCTGGATTAGACCGGAGATGCACTACCAATCTCCCTATTCATGAGACTGAGATGCCTGAGATTTTTTACCACTACACACGTAAGAGGCATGTCCGTACAACTCCTGGTCCTGGATACGAGGTCGTGGAGAGTTCGCCGCACTGGTTCCTGCTAGGCAGTTGGACCTACCACACTAGGCAACCTTTTTTTGGATTTGGCTGATATGTATTAGATGCTAAAAGAAAAGATAGACTACGAGAAAGCTAATTGACAAGAAATTAAAATTCTCACTAGATAGGAATCTAGTGAGTAGACGTAAGCTTGATAGAATTCAAAACCTATATTATTCCTCACGTAGCGGCGCCAAAAACTTGATGCGGACATTGTAAACGTAACAGCTTTTACAACTCCTTAGGCAGAGTACCTAATCATTGCAGTGTAGTATAGCAAGGACCCGAGGGTTATTATCGTTCCCTAGGGGAATATCGTGTAAAGGTTCGAACTAAAACTAACTAAGATCTAAGGGTTGAAAGAGGAGTATTTTTTGTATTTTTATATTTATGAAAGCAAGTAAAATTCTGGGTTTAAGATATGGTTTTGGTTTTAAACTAATTAAACTAAAATTAAATCTACACTACTTTGGTGGAAACTCAATATGTAAATTAATCATGCACTAATCCATAGTTTGTTTCTTCTAATCCTATTGCTTTGTCACACTTGTGATGATCTGTGTAAGTATTTCCTAGGTCATGAACGAATTATACCAATCCGCCGTCTATGTAATATTCCGTTAGGGCAACGCACAAGTAAGGTAGTATGAAGACTATTACAAGGCCCCTAAGAGTACATTACATGCATTAAAACACTTAAGAGTGATCAACCATATTAGAGGTAAGGTAGTATGAAGACTGTTACCGATGATATTCTTTCTACACAATCGCGTTTCCCTAGACGTCTATGCTAATGTAATATTTTATAGCAAGTTTTCTAGAGCCTAACGCACACATCCATCACAAGAAGCAATATTAAGAGGATCTACAAACTAAGTTTTATGCAATCGTAAGTAAATACTAATAGATCTAGCCTAGCATGTTAAAGAGAAGTGAAGAATAATAAATAATTAGGCAACACATAGACATATTGAAAGATTAAGGACTTCACTTGATTAACACATGGGTTATAGGCTGCTACAAGAGGGTTTTTAAAGCTTAAAAACAACCTTAATAGCTGCTAAACTCGAACCCTAAGTATAAAGTTTGTATCCAAAAAGTTCCACACTTAAAACCTTACAAACGAGTTTGTATATATAGGAAATAGATCGCGACGGCGTCGCAAGAATCCTGACGCCGTTGCTTCGCCAAATCTTCTAGGGTTTCATTGAGGCGGTTACGTTCTGACTCCGTCACAAAGGTCTTGACACCATCGCTTGTAAGCTCAAACGGCGTCGCCACAAACCAGGCGCCGTCTCCAGACAATGTACGCACTCTTTGAAAGCCACTTTATGTAAAGCTGCAATCTTGTCCCGTTTCTTCCTAAATTAAGTCCAAGTCATGTGTATTTCCTTCAAATGCCATCCAAGTGCTAAAAATACAAAAATAAACGATCATGCACATATTTTGGGCATATTTG
>BQNB010000873.1:104819-153778 GCA_026074375.1 Tanacetum coccineum | reverse complement strand
ATTGGGCTTGAAAAAGCCCAATAACCAAGCCTGTACCTTATTGGGCCCAAACCCAAACCCAGTGGGCCCAATACAAGCCCAAAGGCCCAACACAAAACCCAAGCCCAACAAAAGCCCAAAATCCATTTTTATAAACTTTAGGGGCTAAATTGCCAAGTTTGAAAGTTGTTTTTATAAAGAAAAATAGAAAAATAAAACACAAGGGCCATTTTTGCAAATTCCCAAAAACTCTTTTATCCCTTTTAGTTAATAAACAGCAGGGACCAAATTTGCAATTTACCAAATCCTTTTATTCTTTTAAGTTATAAAACGGAGGGACCAAAAGTGACACTTTCTAAACTCTCTTTATAACTAAACTTGGGCTTAAAAAGAATGAAAAGAGTGAAAGAATTGAGGGACTGAAATTGCACCATCTCCATACATACCTTTTAAACCTGCTAACCATAACAGTACCCTCACCCATTTACCGCCAAAATCATACCACCCTCCCCCATGGTTTTCTAAGCCAAACCACCTCCCAAGTACCCCTCTACAGCTATCTCTCACCCTTTCCCACAAACCCATTGACCCTATAACCCCTTCCCTGCCAAATTCACACAACCCGAGCACCCCCTTCAATGGTTGAGATGAAGTCAAGAATTATGGAAGGCTAGGATTGATGCCTGAGCAATTGCACACTCACATCCAGCACATCCCAAGTCAAAGACAAGGCTTTGAGCTGCTATAAAAGGAAGAGAGAGCAAGCCGAGTCAAACACACCACTTTTTTTATGTTTTAGTGTAATTTTAATTTTAAAAGTCTTTTCTTTTAATCATTTAAGTGTAACTCAGCTTATTTAAAGCTTTATGTTGTAATTTTTCTGTTTTTAATAAAAAAGGTTAAGTGTTTTTATGATATTGCCATTGTCGAAATTCGAATTACAATTCAAGTTGTTTTAAATCTGTTTAACTTGGTTGAATATGTGTTAAAAGTTATTAAAATTAACCTAAGATCAATTGTATGTGCCCTCTTTTACCTAAAATCAGTTAAAAAAGTTTTTTATAGAATTAAAGGGGTGTTTGGTTTAGTCCCAAAATGGGTCAAAAGGGAATAGCATGGGTCCAAGTGCAATCTCAGCACACTAGTCTCTTTGCTGAGTGTGTAGGCTTTATTAAGCCTCCTTAATCACCTGTTTTAAGTTTAAAATAAGTTTTTTATGTCCCTTTAGCATTCTGTCAAATTTCTCATAAGCCAAATAGAGCTTAAGTGCTCCAGCTGTGTAGACAGCTTAAGCACACCCTTGGTGTGCTTATTTGAGTGTTACTAGCCCCTTTTGAAAGCCCCTTTGTTCTGTCTTTGGTTTGACAATACAAGTCAAAGAGTATGTGTGCATTTGTGTTTTTGAAAATAGCCACTTTTAAGCCCCAATTATCAGCAGTAAAAATAAGGGATACAGCCCAAAAACTTGACAATAAGCTCTTTTACCACCCCTCTTTATCTGTTTGTGCTTTGTTGTGGCTAAAAAGTTCATTTGTGCTTATTTTCATAAGCTCAAAAAGCCCCCTTTTTCACTGCCTGTTTGCCTTCCCCTGGTGCTAGACCCAATATTAAGCCCCCCATTTCTAGCTTATTGTGTATTAAGCACTTAGGATTTTTAGCTTTTTATTGTAGCTTATAGGTAGCCCTTTAAGTCCACAAAACCTTATAGCTTATCTCACCCTTTAGCATAGCTTAAATCTAGCTTAAAGTAGCACTTTTTCTGTTTTATATTAAAACTGTTAACATAGCTTATTAAGATCCCAGCTTATCTTAGGGCTTATTTTAGGTAACCATAGCTTTATTAGGACTCCCTTGGCCTTATTAGCTTATTCCCATAGTCTTAGCTTATTTTGTAGCTTTAAATCCCAAAAAGAAAAGCTAAATAAGCTGTTAAGCTTATTTAGCCTGCTGTCATTAAAAGCTTAAATTTCTGGCTTATTTAGTGAGTTTTAGACAAAGTGCTTATTAGGAAAAATGTTCCCCTTAAGCCCCTTAATAAGTTTGCTTTTATAAGTTTTCAAAAATAAGCACTTTGACCAAAGTTGTTAATTCGGGTCCTGTCTCATGGGACCATTTGTGTAATTTTATCGTTTCATAGTTTATAACTCTTAGTCCTGGGTTAGTTAGCCTGTTACCCCCATTAGTCCTTTGTCCCTTTTCACTGTTAGTCCCAAGTTTAACCATAGTTTAGTTTATTTTAATTTTAACTAATTTAAAAGTTAGTCTTAGAATTTAATTAGTTAATACTTTTAATTTAATCAGGTAAAAATTGGGCCATTTTTTATTTTAGAATATTAACTTTTTCTATTATTTAATTTTATTTTTTCAAATATTTATAACTTTTATTTTTGTCTTTTGTCTATTTTCTTATTTAATTTAGTATTTAAATCTTTAAAAAATCAAAAAAATCCAAAAAAGAAAAAGAAATAAATTTTTCTTTTTTATATAAATTTTCTTTTGGCATATAGTGTGTAGGAAAAATATAAACTTTAGGTGTAGGCTTTAATTTTTCTTAAATTCAGTTTTAGACCCGTTTTTACGGGTGCGTTTTACCGTTTCTTTTCGTCTGGCATTCAAACGACCTCCGTTTTAGTTGCTAGTTTTTTTTTATTTTTCAAATTAAGTTAAATTTAGAATTTATTTTTGATTTTTTAATTCAATATTAGCATTTATTTCTTAATTTTTATATTTAGTTTCCCGAACCTATTCGGTATCCCCGAAATTTAATTTAGATAAAATTTATAGGATTTTCCCCTATACCTAATTTTGTTTCCGGTAGTTTTTAAGATCCCCATTTCCTTTGCTTGGTTTTTCCCTTAAGAATAAATTAAGTTATTTAAAATTAATTTTAGTTTTAATTATATCAGTGTTTCCATCATTCAATTTCTCATCAAACCAGGATAAATTTCAATTGCAGCCTCGTTGGGACATACGACCCGGGAATATCTCTTCCGGAATCTTTTTTGGGACATACGACCCGGGAATATCTCTTCCGGAATCTTTTTATAATTGATTCTTATATATTTAATCTCTTTGTGTAGATTATTAGGGTTGCTATATAAGTGTATACTATCTGACGAATCAATTTTTGGCGCCGCTGCCGGGGAGGCATTTGCTACGATTGTTATCCGACTTTGATCTGAACTTGTCCTATTATTAATATATCATATTAAAAAACACAAAAATATTTTTCTTTTCTTTTTATTAGTATATATCATATAAAAATTAAAAAACCAAAAAAATCAAAAATATAAAAAAATTGTCCATAAAAAATTAAAATTCACTAATTGGTAAAATACCAAAATATAATATTCTCCACTGAGGTATTATCATAATAAGTTCCGGTGAACTACTGAGTTCCCAATCGAACCAAAGATTTAAAACTTGCCTTCTGTGTCACTTACGATATACGGCTCACCTCATTCTGATTGACAAACTATAAAGTGGGTATAAGGAGGGTTGTTCCTAGGAACTACGACCCAAAAGGAGAAATAAGCTTCCGAGCTATTCCACTCCTCCGCTCTACTCTGTGCGTTTTTCATTGTGAGAGCTACGTGAAGTAAGATCGATTATTTGGCTTAAGTCTCTTAATCTGATATGTCACAATATGTGAATTATGCTTTTAATAAATCCGTAAAACAAAAAAAAAATAATCTACTTTGTTCCTTTTAAAACCGTTAATTTTTTCCTTGTCCCGTCCCCTCTTATTTGTTTAATTTTCTGATGGAGTCTTATCTCTGTTTTGAATGTGTAGGGTGTGGACAACCGAACGGATAACTCTTATTGTTATTCGTAAGCACGAGCCAACAGTGCGTTTTGTCGTCCTCAATGATGCAGTTTTGTCATAGATGTACTATGAGAAAATGAAATCAAATCGATTTTCAACTCCGTACTCTTTTGATCAATCTCCAAGTTTCCTCACCACCTCACACAGCTCTAAGCAAAATCTTGTTGAAATTTTGGCGGAAAACGATACACAATATTGACACGCGTACACCTCAAAGCCATTTTATCAAATCAGAGCCACAATTTAAAAAAAAATAGAAAATCACCAAAAAAAGGAGATTACATTAAACCCCCCCCCAACCCTAACCCCACCTATACCCCCATTTTACCAGCCCCCTTATAACAAACCACCTTTATAATATTAATACCCCCCCTTTTTCTATTATATAAAATGCTAAAAAACCCCCTTTTTTTTATTACCCCCACCCATTTTACTCCATCCCAATATACCCACACCCCACTATAACCCACCCCCTACCCCCCCACCCCCCTAATTACTTTACTATTTTTACGCACCTATTACCCCACCCTTTACATTTTTATTACCCTTAAAAACTAATACTTTAAACCAATATACTACCTTTAACCCCACCTTTTAAACACCCCCCACCCCCACTACCCCCCCCCCCACCCACCCTACAAACCCCACCCCCTTTATATACGATAACGTATTACTACTTTTTAAACCCTTATATTACATACCATACACCACTATATATTTTTTTTTACCCCCCACTAAACTTTACCCCCCTACCCCCCTATAACCCCATACCCCTTACCTACCTATCCCCCCCCCCCCCCCCCCCTTTAACTACCCCCCACATTAAACATACTTACTTTATACACCCCACACTACACCTACTAACTCCCCCACCGCCATACTACCCCCCCAATTATTTAACTTTTAAACCCCATACCCTTTAACATTTTTTACTTAAACACACCCCCTACCCCCAAATTTTAACCCCCCCTACCCCCCCACCCCCCCCTAATTTATTTAACAACACCCCACCAATATTTAAATACTACTACTTACCCCCCCCTTATACCCCTATATTACCCCCAACCCCAACCCCTTTGTTTACCCCCCACCCTACCCCCCCACCTTACCCCCCCTACACCCACATACCTTAATTTTACACCCTTTACCCCTTTATAACCCCTTACCACCCGCCTTTACCCACCAACACACCCCCCCTCTTTTACCAACCCTATATACCAAAACAACCCCCACCTTACCCCTACCATATACCCATATTTTTTACCTTACCCCCCCTTATTATATTTAACCTCCCACCCCCAATTTTAACCCCCATTAATTTTTTACCCCCCACCCCTACCCATTTAAACTTGAACCCCCCTGATACAAACACCTCCACCCAACACCCCCCTATTATATTACCCCCCTAACCCCCCCACTTTTTATTTTTTCATACCCCAACCCTCCCCTATGACCACCCCCACCACCGCCCCCCCCACCCCACCCCGTTTTTATTATACCACCCCTTTACCACCACCCAACCCCCCTAAAACATTACCGCTTAATTTTACCACCCTCCACCTGTAACTTTAGTTGTTAACTTATACCCTACACTATTATTAACCTATCGCACCCCCCCAATTACTTTTGATACCCAAACCACCCCACCCCCCCACCCTATTGTATAACATTACCGTTACCCATACCTAATTTTTATACCCCCGTTTACCCTCCCCACATATTATTACCACCCTTTTAACCACTAAACCATACCCCGGTTACCACTACATACCCACTATCCCCTCCCCCGCACCCTTTATTTTACTACTTTACCTAACACCCTTTATACTGGTGTTTACCCAATTATATAACCCCCTTATTTACTTAATTATCACCCCCCTTTATACCTTTACACATAACCACCCCTTTTTTACCACCAAATTAAACCCCCCCCCCCCTTAATTATATTATTAACCACTACTCCTATTACTTTACCCCACCCCCACCCTTAACCGCCACCCCCCCCCCAACATTAATACTAACACCTTTACCATACCCCCCCTACCTAAACCCCCACCTTACACTTACCCCCCCCCTACCACCACAACGCAAACACCCTAAACCACACTACTAACCCCTATCGAGACCCCTCTTATTTAATTTTTTACCCCCCCCCCCCAGCCCCCCCCCATACCCCCCTTACCACCCCTTTTACACCCCCACACCACATTACTTAATACCCCCACCGACGCGGTTACTAACCCCCCCCCCAACCCCCCCCTTTACTTACCCCCTTACAAATAACAAAACCCCCCCATTAACCACACCCCCCTACCCATATATTTACCCTTTTTAACCCCCCCAAACCCCCCCCCCCCCCCCTACCCCCCCGCCCCACCCCCCCAACCACCTATTTTTTACCATACCCCCTCCTTTATACACCACACAACCAACTATATACCCCACCCCTCTTTAAAACCTTAACCTTTTAACACACCCCCCCCCCATAACACTAACACACTTTTTAAACCCCCCTACCCCATACCCTACCAAATTTTTTACCCAATAACCATAAACCTTTAACCCCACTTACTTTTACCCTTAACCTTACCCCACCCCCCCCAACCTGTTACCTTACACTATAACCCTTACCTTACCTTTTAATTTTAACACCTTTACCCACCCATACCCCCAATTGTATACCACCCCACACCCCCCCACCTACCCCCTTTTAACTTACCCCCACCCCTTTTACCCTATTAATAACCCTCCCCCCACCTTACCTTACCCCCTACCCACCAAACACCCCCTCCCTTACCCCCTTAACATATTTACCACCACCCCCCCCCCCCTACCACACTTTTTAACTACCCTATTGAGACCTTAACCATGACATAATTATTTACCACCCCCCTGTTTACACCCTATAACCACCCCCCCCCCGTTTATTTTATCCCCTCCCCGCACCCCCCCCCCTACCTTAACATCCCCCATATACTATATTTTTTAACCCCCACCCTAACACCCCTTTATACAACCTGTTTACCGTATAACACCACCACTACCCCCCCCCTAACAACCCCAACTTTACCCCCAATTAAAACCCCCCCCCCCCCCCTCCCATACCTACTCACCCCCTTTACCCCCCCCCACCCCTTATACCCCCTAATACCCCCCAACCACCCCCCTTTTATAAATCTGTACCACCCCTACCCCACCCTTACACCCCCTAACCCTTAACCGACCCCACACTATACCCCCACCCCCATACCACCCACACCCCACACACCCCTTTTAACCACCAACCCCCACCCCATTACCCCTTACAATTTAACCAGCCCCCTAATACTATTAACCCCCCCCTATTTACCAACCCCCCCCGCCCGTTTTACACCCCCGCCCCTCCCCCCCCAACAACTACAACCCCTTAATTATACAACTTACCGAAATATTACACCCCCCCCCACCCCCCATTTAACAACCCCCCTATATACCGTTAATAACCACCCCCACCCCCCCCCTCCCCAGAACCCCCCAACCCCCTTACCCTTGATACCCCCCCCCCCCCCCCCCTCCCATTAACCCCCACCCCACACGCTCCCCATCTACCCTCTACCCCCCAACCACCCACACCCCACCTTACCCCTATTTTACCAGCCCCCCCCCCACCCCGACCCACCACCCTAAACCCATTGAATAACCCCCCCCTATATTATACTACTGATATTAACCCCCTCCACCCTAACCCCACCACCCCCCCTCCCCCCCCACCTTACACGCCCCCCCACCACCTCCCCTACATACCCCACACCCCCACCCCCCTACATGTACTACAACTCTCCCCCCTGATACCCCGTGTAGCCCCCACAACACCAATAAACATATACCATACCCACACTTTAATACCACACAGCCATGGTTCAGGAACCGGCGGGAGAAGGCAAGTGCCTACTCAACGAGAATGCACTTATACTGACTTCTTGAAGTGCCAACCTATAAATTTCAAGGGCACTGAAGGAGTCGTTGGCCTGACCCAATAAGTTTGCATCTTGTACTCTCCAAGGAAGTGCCTTGACGTGGTGGAACTCACACGTGAGGGCTGTCGGACAAGATGTTGCATACACAATGCCATGGACGGCCTTGAAAAGGATGATAACAGATAAATATTGCCCCAGGGGCGAGATCAAAAAGCTGGAATCTGAGTACTGGAACTTAAAAGTGAGAGGTACTGATTTGATGACTTACAATCAACGATTCCAAGAGTTGGCACTCATGTGTGATAGAATGTTCCCTGAGGAATCAGCTAAAGTGGAAAGGTATGTCGGTGGTCTTCCCGACATGATTCATGGCAGTGTTAAGGCATCCAAGCCTCAGTCAATGCAAGAGGCAATTGAATTTGCTACTGAAATGATGGACAAAAAGATGACCACTGCAGCTGAACGCCAAGCAGAGAATAAAAGGAGATTTGAAGAGCCTTCAAGGAACACCCAAAACCAACAGCAACCATTCAAAAGAAACAATGTGGCACGGGCTTACACTGCTGGGCCTGGAGATAAGAAGCCTTATGGAGGAACCAAACCTCTATGTGCCAAGTGCAATTATCACCACGATGGGCCATGTACTCAAAAGTGCACTAACTGCAAAAAGATTGGTCACTCGGCCCGTGACTGTAAAGTTTGACCTACTGCTAACAACAACAATAACCAGAGAACCCAAGGGACAAATCCACGAGTTATCACTTGCTTTGAGTGTGGAGTTCAAGGTCACTTCAGGAGTGACTGCCCAAAGCTGAAGAATGGAAATCAAGGGAATCGGGCTGGAAATGGCAATGCTGTAGCAAGAGCTTATGTTGTGGGCTCTGCTGGAACTAACCCGAACTCTAATGTTGTCACGGGTACGTTCCTCCTAAATAACCGTTATGCTTCAATACTATTTGACACTGGTGCCGATAGAAGTTTCATATCTACTGCATTTAGTTCTTTGATTGATATCATCCCAACTACATTAGACCATGGTTATGATGTTGAGTTAGCTGACGGTAGAATAATTTGGGTTAATACACTTATACGGGGTTGCACTCTAAACTTTCTAAATCATCCATTCAACATCGACTGGATGCCTGTAGAGATGGGTAGTTTTGACCTCATTATTGGTATGGACTGGTTAGCTAAATATCATGCCGTAATCGTTTGTGATGATAAACTTGTTCGTGTTCCCTTCAGAGACAAGACTTTAATTTTTCATGGTGACGGAAGCAACAACGGTCACGAGTCCCGATTGAACATCATCTCGTGCACCAAAACACAAAAGTATTTGCTGGAGGGATGTCCTATCTTTCTAGCACAGGTTACTATGAAAAAGGCGGAAGACAAGTCGAAGGAGAAGCAACTTGAAGAAGTACCAATAGTTCAAGACTTTCCTGAGGTATTTCCTAAGGACTTGTCGGGTATTCCACTAACCCGTCAAGTAGAATTTCAAATTGACTTGATACCTGGTGCTGCGCCAGTAGCACGGGCACCTTATCGACTGGCTCCATCCGAGATGAAGGAGTTGTCTGACCAATTAAAAGAACTTTCCAACAAAGGCTTCATAAGACCCAGTTCCTCACCTTGGGGAGCTCCGGTCTTGTTTGTCAAGAAGAAGGATGGATCATTTCGGATGTGCATTGATTACCGGGAATTAAATAAGCTGACGGTAAAGAACCGATATCCGCTTCCCAGGATTGATGATTTGTTCGATCAACTACAAGGTTCGAGTATCTACTCAAAGATCGACCTGAGGTCGGGTTATCATCAACTAAGGGTTCGTGAAGAAGATATTCCAAAGACCGCATTCAGATATCGATATGGACATTATGAATTTCAAGTTATGTCGTTTGGTTTGACTAACGCACCTGCTGTATTTATGGATCTCATGAATCGGGTGTGCAAACCATATCTGGATAAGTTCATGATTGTCTTTATTGACGATATTCTGATATACTCGAAGAACAAGCAAGAGCATGCAGAACACCTCAAGTTAATCTTGGAGTTGCTTAAAAAGGAACAGTTGTATGCCAAGTTCTCTAAGTGCGAATTCTGGATCCCTAAAGTATAGTGCCTTGGTCACGTGATCGACAGTCAGGGTATTCATGTGGATCCTGCCAAGATTGAATCCGTCAAAGATTGGGCATCTCCTAAGTCTGCAACGGAGATTCATCAATTTTTGGGCCTAGCAGGCTACTGCCGAAGATTCATTGAAGGATTCTCAAAGATCTCCAAGCCAATGACCAAGCTAACTCAAAAGAAGATCAAGTTTGATTGGAGTGACAAGGCAGAGGCAGCTTTTCAGTTGATAAAGCAGAAATTGTGTAGTGCGCCAATTCTGGCATTACCCAAAGGAAATGAAGACTTCATCGCTTACTGTGACACTTCAATCAAAGGGTTAGGCGCAGTACTAATGCAGAGAGAAAAAGTGATTGCTTATGCCTTACGACAACTAAAGATACATGAGAAAAATTACACCACTCATGAATTGGAGTTAGGCGCAGTAGTATTCGCTCTAAAGATCTGGAGGCATTATCTGTACGGGACGAAATGTACCGTGTTCACTGACCACAAAAGTTTACAACACATCCTTGACCAGAAGGAGTTAAACATGAGACAACGCCATTGGTTGGAATTGCTTAGTGATTATGATTGCGAAATCCGTTATCACCCAGGAAAAGCAAATGTAGTGGCCAATGCATTAAGCAGAAAGGAACGAGTAAAGCCATTGCGGGCTCAGGCCTTAGTTATGACTATTAGTTTGGACCTTCCTAAGCGGATTTTGGAGGCTCAGATTGAGGCAAGAAAACCAGAAAACCTCAAGTCTGTAGACGTAGGAGGAATGTTGATTGAAAATTCAAAGGACCCAGAGAAGCCCAGGAAGGAGAAGTTGGAACCACGTGCGGACGGGACAATGTGTCTAAACAACAGAAGTTGGTTACCTCGCTATGGTGACCTAAGGACTCTGATTATGCATGAGTCTCACAAGTCGAAGTATTCTGTTCACCCGGGTTCTGATAAAATGTACCAGGACATGAAGCAACTATACTGGTGGCCTAACATGAAAGCTGACATTGCCACCTATGTTAGCAAGTGTTTGACGTGTTTAAGAGTCAAAGCCGAACACCAAAAACCATCTGGCTTACTGGTACAACCAGCGATTCCCCAATGGAAATGGGAAAATATCACTATGGACTTTGTCACCAAACTCCCAAGAACGCAAAGTGGAAACGACACCATATGGGTAATTGTAGACCGACTCACTAAGTCTGCACACTTTTTACCGATAAGGGAAACTGACCCTATGGACAAGCTAGCAAGATTGTACTTGAAAAAAGTGGTCACGAGGCATGGGATACCAGTCTCGATCATTTGTGATCGTGACCCATGTTTTACATCAAACTTCTGGAGGTCATTTCAGAAAGCTATGGGTACTCAGTTGGATATAAGTATGGCATACCACCCGGAGACTGATGGACAAAGCGAAAGGACCATACAAACTCTTAAAGATATGTTACGCGCTTGCGTGATAGACTTTGGGAATGGTTGGGAAGGACACTTGCCGCTGATTGAATTCTCGTACAACAACAGCTACCACGCTAGTATTAAAGCTGCCCTATTCGAGGCACTTTATGGCCGAAAGTGTCAGTCACCTGTGTGTTGGGCTGAGGTCAGAGATGCTCGGCTCACTGGTCCAGAACTTGTTCATGAAACAACCGAGAAGATTGTCCAGATTAAGCAGAGAATGCAAGCTGCCCGTGATCGCCAAAAGAGTTACGCCGATGTGAGGTGTAAGACTTTAGAGTTTTAAGTTGGTGATTGAGTTATGTTAAAGGTATCACCTTGGAAAGGGGTCGTAAGTTTTAGAAAATGAGGAAAGTTGAACCCGAGGTATATCGGACCTTTCAAGGTGTTAGCCAAAGTGGGAACCATTGCTTATAGACTCGAATTACCTCAACAGTTAAGCAGAGTTCATAGCACATTTCATGTATCCAATCTAAGGAAATGTTTATCTGACGAGCCATTGGCGGTTCCGTTGGATGAAATACACATTGATGATAAACTCTACTTTGTTGAAGAACCAGTGGAAATCTTGGAGCGTGAGATCAATAAGCTAAGGCAAAGTCGTATTCCCATCATCAAGGTTCGATGGAACTCCAAAAGAGGTCCAGAGTTCACATGGGAACGCGAAGATCAGTTCCGGGAAAAGTATCTGCACCTCTTCACAAAAACCACACCCTCGAAGAATGTTGCATCTTGAGCCTTGGGACAAGGCTCTCCTAACGGGTGGAGACTGTAACATTTCTCATTTTTAGGTTATTTACAACTTTAATAAATTCCATTATTTATTTTTAGAGTTTTACGCGTTCGCTTTTAATTATTATCTTATAGTTAAATCGCGTAAACTAAAAATCAACGATCAATTTAAACGGACACCAAACAAATTAAAGTTTACATTAAGAAAATGTTATATGATTATTAGGGGTATAATTTATAACTTTTCATAATTTATTTTTGTTGGTTACGTAAAACGCTTACGTTTCGCAATAAATTACATTCGGTCGTACCCGGAAGCACCTTTACCTATCTACACTCAAACAAATTCCCACGTTTATACCTAATACATAAATTTTTATCAACTTATTAATTAAATAAACCTATGGCCAGTTGTGTACGTTTATACACTTAACATTCAAATTAAATCTAAGTGATATATATCCAAACCCAACAAGTACCTTACACAAACACAATTTTCTAAACATTGGCTTGTCATTGTACTTCCCCCTCCTCACACCATGCGTCTCCTTCCTCTTAGGGAGGAGGAGAGCACTTACACAATTGTACCTTAACCCTACTTCCTAACTTAGGTTAGTTTAAGGTTAATCCATGGGTTAGTTGCTATATAAGGCAAGTAACTAGTTTATTTTCATACACATATCTTCTACAAGCAAAAAATTAAAACAAAAACTCTCCTTTGAGCCTTAAAAACCCACAACACACTTTTATAATTTAGGGTTTCATTTTAATTTTGCAACCAAGGTATTCCAAGCATTCAAGTGTTCATTCTAAGGGTACTTAAGACTACTCAAGGTGTTGGGAAGCTTGGATTCGGGTTTAGCAAGGAATTATCAAGAAAACATATTTAGGGTTTTCTTGATTAGGGTTTTGATTTTAAAGGCTTGATTGGGGTTTACATCTTGTGTTCATCATCCTAATTGACTTCTATAAGGTCTATTTAAAGTTTTCATTACTCATTTATTTATTTTCTATTGTATACATATTTGTTGCATTAGTTAATCACCACCTAGATTTATTTTTAAGTTATTTAAAGTATTTGATGATTCCATATGGACAAAGGACAGGGACATTTAGAGGACTAAATACATGTGAAATAAACGGTACAACACTTGGTGAAATAATGGTGTAAGGTTCTTAAATAAAATGATTGTAACTAACTTTGTAAATTGAAAACCCTAATTATATCTTTATACACACTATTGGAATTCGAACTAAATACCTTATGTTTTATATTTTATAAAAATAGTGCTCTTTACAAGGATCATGAGCATGTAAGGAACTCAAAAAACGGGATTATATCGAACAAGTTATGAATTTTACGAGTTATATATATATATAACTTTATAAAAACAATTTTATAAACTGTGATGAACAGTAAAAGTTACTGTTCATTAGAGGTAAAAATCTCATAAATATAATATTTTGATAAAATTCCTTAATACGAACCCACGGACATAAAGAACTCGAAAAACAAAATTATAACGAACAAGTTAGGTTTTGACCAACTTCAAACCCCGCAATTTTCCGTCAATCATCAACCTCCTCAACCAATGAGCATGGAAGCTTTGCAAGCCCAAGAGGACCTAATGGAATCGATTGAAAGCTTTCTCAAAAAGTTTAATCGTATCTCTTTTGGGAAAACGCCTAAGGTTCTATTGCAAGCTTGGGACAACTTTTTTGAAGTTAAGCACGCTCAATCCGAGGAAGTGCAAGAATTGCTTAGCAAACTTGTTCAAGATGTGAAAATCATAAGTGACGAGCTATCTGAGTACATCAATACTCCGGCTTGGAATCGCCCTCTCGTCTACTGTGATGATGATGATGACGAGGATTACACCATTGCAATCACACCCGAATCACCAACCAAAGAGCCCGTTAACTCTCTAAGTTTGGGGGACGAGCATCTTGACACTATTCCGGCAACGGAATCGGACGAATTCATAAAGTCTAGTGTCGAGAACCTTGTCCCAACCCCAATTGAGTTCGAGGATTTTTCCGACGATGAGTGTGATTTGCCTCCATATGATGATTCTTCAAAGAATCATGATTTTACTTTCTCCAACCCTCTCTTCGATATCGATGAAGAAATTGCCTTAAGTGACGAGTCCGTTTTTCCGAAGGAAGGACATTCCAAAAAGAAATTTATCATTTCTTTCGAATTCCCCTCTTTTGATCTTGATGAAGAAATTAGGCTTCGACTAAAGGTAATCAAATTAATTGAATAGTGCTAGGAAAGCAATCCATTCAATTCCACAACCGGGAATATTGATTCTTTTGATGCTAGAAATCTGATCTAGTAGAATCCGTGATAAATCAAGAACATTTCGATTGTACTTCTTCTCCTAAGATCGATTCTCTTTCCAATGAATTCGCCGGTGAATTCATCCTTCCTAACTCAATTCCACCAGAAATTGAGGAAGTTGAATTTGACCCGGAAGGTGATATTCTGTTTTTGGAAAGTTTGCTCTACGATAACTTCTTCTCCTCACCTCACGGAAGCTCTTCAAGCCAATTTCTAATGCACCGAATCTCTTCCCTCCATCTCATATCCCCGTTGCGGATAAGATTCTCTTATGAGTAGTATGTGACATGTTTCGTGCTGAAATGACGATCAAACCACCAGGAATTGAGAGTGATGATTCGACTCCGTAGATGACGATACTTCTATTTTCCCTTCCCGATTCGAAATCATTTTAAAGATAATATCCCAATTCGGAAATTCCAACCATTGATGAGGTTGAAGACAACCCCGTTGATGTGCCTAATGATTTTACCCACCCCATCCCATCCTGGAGCACAGATTTCATACCCACTAGTAATTTTTCGCTTATGTTGTATGGATCTTTCACCCCATTTCTTACTTATCCGGTTTATTCCGCCATTCTCTTCTCTCCGTGGGGATGAAGACACCATATTTGATCCCCGGCATTTCAAAAGTATCATTCCTTCAGGCCGAATGTATCTCATCGGAGTGGAACTTTTCATGAAATTTCATACTTATCGTAGTCACTTATGAATGAATCCGATGATAATTTTGATTTCACTTGTTTTACCGTCAAGCTCCCATTAAATCCTTGTGATGGGTCAACATCTTCACCTAAACAACGCTTCGGTGGGAGGCACCCCATGCTATCCGTAGTTGTAATCACAGTTGTTGTTTGAGGTAAGATAGCCTATGTCTGTTCCATTACCCCCGTGTTTCCCATGTTGTTGTTATTGTCCCAGGATTGCCCCCGGAATTGTGAAGACACTCAGTTTTTGTCATTCATACAAAGAGTTTCACATCCTCAGCTTCAATTTGGAAATCCGATATCCTAATCTTATCGACTAACGTTTTATCTTTTGGCATACCTCATAAATGGCCTAGGATTAATGAGTACCCATCAAAACATCGAGGACGATGTTTAGATCTAGTTTGGGTGGGTACTTCGATTTGAAATGTTTCCCTCCTTCCTGCAGCATGTTACCCACTAAAACCCGTTTTTTTACCCACTCAAAATACCGAAAAAATGAAAAAAGATTGAAAATTTTCAAAAATATTATAAGTGTTTTGTCCAGTATATTTGCTTTCCTTTGGGTAAAATTAGAATAAATTTTTTGACTTGATCGGGCTTTGAGCCCTAACTAGTACCTTTAGGCCAAGCTTTCACGAATTCAAATTGCTTTGAATTTTAATAATGTGAAGAAACTAGAAATGATGAGAGTAAAAATAAGTTTATAAAGCGCTAAGAAAGGATTCTTCAAAAAAACTTATAACGAGATAACTTGTGATTTCTCTCTTCTCGTCGCCGTGAATTTTCTAATACCGCCTAATCATACTACTGCAATTTAATATCAACTAAAGTCAATCGATGTTACTGAAAAAGCTTCAAATTTGTAACTTAGTTTTCAAAGCGAGATTTTGCAAGTGATCTAAAAGATAAATGCCAAAGAAAGCATGAATGAAATGAGAATGCAAAAAAAAATGCATGAATATTGACATTTTTTGCAAGAAAGCATGCAGTGATATTATGAGCAAGTAAAAAGATGAGTCGTGATATCCTACTTCCGCAAGCAACGAGGTGGGGTTCAAACTAATACTCTTTGCTTCTAGAGGATTTGGTGTGTCGTGATATCTCACTTTGTACGAAAGGTCTAGGTGATGGATCAAAAAAGAACACTATTCCTTAGCCATATTAGGAAGAAGTGTTAGATGTGAATTCCCCAACTACGCTAGGCAACGGGGGTGGTTTGCAAACTAAGAACACCGGTCGAGTTGGTTGGTGTATCCTTCTGCCGTATAACACGAGGTAGGGGTTCAAACTAAGCAACGCATTCCTAATCTTTAAACAGAACTTAATGATTATGAGTTGAAAAAGTTGCAAAAAGTTCTAAAAAGTTTAAACCCTCCGAAATCAAGTTACCGAAGTCTTAAAAGTTTTTGCTATTGAGTCAATGATCATTTTTATGAAAATAAAGTTTGGTCTATGGTTAAATAAAATGAGTACAAAAACACAACGCATTCAATCGTATATCCATGTTGGGAGTTGAAAATTCACAAGTCATAAGTATGATGGCTTAACATATAAACTTATATCGACAATGATCTTGTTAATATTGCATACTTGGAACTTGTGAAAAATCGAGGACGATGAAATTAATCCGTCAGGGACATCCGTAGATCACTCACGGACAGCTTCTCATTCTAGATCCCAGTTAATTTTAATAAATAAAGAAAGTCATAACTTGTTAAATTGAGAAAATCCTAAAATGATTAGTTGTAGTAATTGAAAATTTAGAAAAATGGGTGAAAAACGGGCATAACGTGTTTACTTCATAACATTGTGTGAGGACACACAATACCTTAGTTAGGGGGATTTGATAAGTGCTTAATTACACATATCAATTACCTCTAAAAACGAAGGTGTGCGGGGATTGTGGGGGTGGGGTGGGTTATGGGGTGACTTGAAAAGGACCAAAAACAGACAAAAAAATGCCAAATATATGCTTGTTTTGCATTGTATTGTGCAGTAAGTGGATATCAATAAAAAAGACAGGAAAACCAAGCCGAAAATGACAAAACTGAGCCATGAAATGGAAAGACAGTGCAAAAATCAAGGCCAAAGTCCAAAAATGACAAATCAAGATCAATACTGAAGAATTCAAGCAGTCAAACCGGAGCCGGATCTGAGAATACGTATTGAATGCAATCTTAAACCCAACTGATGGGCCGGTAAAGCCCAATAGTATATATAATGAAGACGTGAGACCAAATGCGCCCATCAATCAAATTACAACAGGCCATTTGTGTGCAATTGACAAAGACCGTGAAGACTTAGAGGCCCGAACCTAGCCCCGCAGTTACAGCAATCTCAGTCCATTGTACACGTACAAAAAAAAACCCACTCCTATACCTTATTGGGCTTTGAAAAAGCCCAATAACACCAAGCAAGTACCTTTTGGGGGGCCCAAACCCTAAACCAAGTGGGCCCCCAATACAAGCCCAACCCAACAAAAGCCCATAATCCCGTTTTAAACCTTAGGGACAAAAGTTTGTCATATTTAAAAAGTGTTTTATAAAAGACAAATGAAAAAATAAAAATAAAAAGGGCCAAAATTGCCAAGATTTTTGAAAGTTTGTTTTTATTAAGAAAAATAGGAAAATAAAACACAAGGACTGATTTTGCAATTCTCCCTAACTTTCTTTATTTCTTTAGTTAATAAACAGCAGGGACTGAAAATGCAATTACCTTAAACTCTCTTTTATTCTTTAGTTATAAAAACGACAAGGGCTAATTGTGTCACTTTCCAAACTTATCTTATAACTAAAAAAGGGCTGAAAATAAAATAGAAAAAGAGAGAAAGAAGAGGGACTAAACTTGCCCCTTCCCCAACGTTTTCTTTTAAACCTGCAACTACACACTGTACCCTCCATGTACCCGCCAAAACCTAAAACCCCTCTCCCCCACGGTTTCACGCCAATACCACCTCCCAAAGTACTCCACAGCTCACTCTCACCCTTTCCCACTTACCCAATGACCCTATAACCCCCTTTCCAGTTCAATCACACAACCCGAAGTTCCCATCCATGGGGGCGAGAGCGGAATGGGTGTAAAGCCAATAGAGGGCTAGGATTGAGTATGCTGCTTCCCACTCTCACAACAAACACAGCCCAAGGGCTTTGAGCCTCTATAAAAGAAGAGAGACCAAGCCGAGACTAAACACACCTTTTTTTTATGTTTTAGCTTAATTTTCAATTCCAAGTCTTTTCTTTTAATCTTTTAAGTGTATTCAGTGTTTTTAAAGCTTTATGTTGTAATCTTTCAGTTTTAATCAAAGTTAAGAGTTTATTGAGAAAAATTGCATTTGTCAAAATTCCAAGTATAATTTAAGTCACTTAATTCTGTTTAAATCATTTAAAGATATGTTAGAAAGTTATTAAACCTCATTTATAAGTAATTATCTTAGCCCTTTACATTCATAAAAAGGGCTAAAAACCGAATTAAGAATTAAAGGGAGTGTTTGGAAATGCAACAAAAATGGGTGTAATTATGGGATTGGTATGGTCCAAACACACTCAAAACAAACAATAACAAGATAAGCAAGCAAAAAAAAAACAAACAAACAAAACATCCTTAGATCTCATAACGTAAAACAGGGAACTCAATAACAAAACCAAACACAAGACCACAACACAAGGCCTCAACTCAATAACAAAGCTGCCATCCTTTGGCTGAGTGTGTGGGCTTTATTTAAGGCCAAGTTAATTGCAAGTTTTTAATACAAAATTAAGTTAATAGAGATGAATCCCCTTTATTTCTAGCCAAAATTTATAAAAGAAAAAAATAAGCTAATCCCACTCCAGCTGCATAAGCAGCTTAGAGCACACCCTCTTGTGCTCAATTTAGGTTTTCTAGCCATAAAACAAGACCTTGTGCTGTCCCTCATTGTTATACCAAGTATGGAGTCAAAAGGGAGGATTGCAATGAGCTTTGAAAACACCAAATTCAAAAACCCTAAAAATCACAGGATTAAGATTCACCATAATAGCTTAAAATTTGAATATAAGCTCATTTACCTCTTTTCCATCTGTCTTGGCTTAATTTTGGGAAATAAGCCCTTGTGAGCTTATTGTGTTAAGCCAAAAAGGCCCTTAAGCCACTGCATGTGTTCCCCTGGTGCTGAGCACCAAAAGTAGCCCCCTATTTCTAGCTTATTTGAAATTAACTATTAGTTTTAATTGGCTTTTAACATAGCTTATAGTAGGCCTATTAGGATAAGCGACTTATTTACACTTAGTTAGGCTTATTAAGGGTAGCTTATATTCCTAATCACAAAAGTCCACTTTTTTTTTTTTTTATAAACTGTTAGAAATAGCTTATTGATATCCAGCTTATTTTAGGGCTTAATCTAGGTTCCCTTAGCTTATTTAGGACTCCCTTAGGATTAAGTAGCTTATTCCATTAGTTATAGCTTATCTTGAAGCCTTAGAGCCCCAAAAAAAGCTCTGAAAAATAAGCCATAAGCTTATTGAGCTACAGTCAGCCCAAAAAGCACACACTTCTAGCTTTATTCTTTATGAGATTCAGCTTATGTGCTTTATATAAAATTGTTCCCCATAAACACCCCTCTTATCTTGCTTTTAATAAGTTTTTTGCCAATAACACTTTGGACCCACCTTGCAATCTTGGTCCAATTCAGGGACCCATTGTTTAATTTTAACATTTCTAGTTAACTTTGTTAATCCCCTTTGTTAATTCCTTGTTACAACTAGTTTGTCCCCATATATTCCTCTTTCACTGTTAGTTCCCCTTAAGCTTAACCGAGCTGTAGCATTTAGTTGAATTAAATAATAAATTTAAGGTTAAATTTTAATAAGTTTAATTACTTTAATAAATCAGTAACTTTTGGGCATTTTTAATATTTAAGAATTGATAGAATTTTCTTATAATTATTTTACTTTTTTCAAGAATTTTTATAACTTTTATTTTTGTCTTTTTCTATTTCTTAGTTTATTAGTTTTTAATCTGTTAAAAAATTCTCCATAAAAACATTTTCAAAAATAATAAAAAAAATATATTTTTACTTTTTTACAAAATTTTCTTTTGTCATTTAGTGTCTAGGAAATATATAAAACTGAGTGTAGGCTTAATTTTTCTTAATTTCAGTTTTAGCCCGTATTAAACCGAGTGCGGATTTAAAACCGTTTCTTTCGTTTAGACATACAAACGACCTCCGTTTTAGTTCTAGTTTTCGTTTATTTTTCAAGTTAACGTTAATTAGAATTTAATTTTGATTTTAATTTAATGTTATCATTTACTTCTTAATTTTTAGTATTAGGTTTTCCCGATACCTTTATTCCTGTTCCCCTTATTTAATTTAGATTTAAATTTTAGGATTTCCCCCAAGGTTTGGTTTCTAATTTTTGTTTCCCGTATTTTTTAAAAGATCCCGATTTCCTATATTTGTTTCCCTTATTTTGTAGATTATATTAGATTTTAATTAATTAATTTTAGTTTGTAATTTATCTCAGTGTTCATATCATATATTTCCTCAGTCAATTTCTCTTCAAACCAGATAATTTTCAATTGCAACCTCGTTGGGACATACGACCCGGGAAATCTCTTTCCGGAAACTTTTTATCATTTGATTCTCAATGTATACTATCACACGAATCGAGGTATTTTTGACGTCATTATCGTTATGAAATGGTTAGCTAAATATACATGCCGTTAATCGTTTGTGATGAGAAGTTGTTCCGTGTCCCTTGGAACAAATCTTTAATTTTTTCATGGTTGACGGAAGCACACCAACGGTCACGAGTCCCGATTGAACATCATCTCGTGTACCAAACACAAAAGTAATTTGCTGGCAGGGATGGTCCTATCTTTCTAGCACAGGATTACCTATGGAAGGAATCAGAAGAAAGCGAAGAGAAAGCCAGACTTAGAAGAAGTACCAAAAGTACAAGACTATCCTGAGGATCCCCCTAGGACTTGCCGGGTATTCCCCCCCCCACCAACGCCGCCAAGTGGAATTTCAGATCGATCTGATACTTGGGGCTCTAGCGCCAGTAGCACAGGCACCTTATTCGACTGGCTCCATCCGAGATGAAGGAGTTGTCGGACCAATTGAAGGAACTTTCCGACAAAGGCTTCATAAGACCCAGTTCCTCACCTTGGGGAGCTCCGGTCTTGTTTGTCAAGAAGAAAGACGGATCATTCCGGATGTGCATTGACTACCGGGAATTAAATAAACTGACGGTAAAGAACCGTTATCCGCTTCCCAGGATTGATGATTTGTTCGATCAACTACAAGGTTCAAGTATCAACTCAAAAAATCGAACCATGAGGTCCGGGTTATCAATACATTAAGAGTTCTTAGAATAAAGATATTCCAAAGAACCGCATTCAGAATCTCGATAAAGACATTATGATTTTCAATTATTGCCGTTTGGTTTGCTAATGCACCTGCTGGTGTTTATGGATCTCATGAATCGGGTGTGCAAACCATACCTGGATAAATTCGTAATTGTCTCTATTGACGACATTCTGATATACTCGAAGAACAAGCAAGAGCATGCAGAGCACCTCAAGTTAATCTTAGAGTTGCTTAAGAAGGAACCAGTTTGTATGCCTAATTCTCTAAATGCGAATTCTGGATCCTTAAAGAGAAGTACAGTTCCTTAGTCACGTGATCGACAGTCAGGGTATCATGTGGATCCTGCACGAATGAATCCAAGTCAAGATGGGCATCCTCCTAAGTCTGCAAACGGAGACCGTCAATTTTTTGGCCCTAGCAGGCTACTTACCGAAGATTCATTAAGATTCTCAAAAGATCGCCAACAATGACCAATTCTGACTCAAAAGAAGAACACGTTTATGAATGAAGTGACAATGCATAAGCAGCCTTTTCAAAAGATACAGCAAAAGTTGGTAGTGCTACCGATTCTAGCGTTACTCTGGCGAAAGGGAACATGAAGACTTTTTATCGCTTACTTGACGCTTCAATCAAATGGTTTGGGCGCAGTGCTAATCAAAGAGAAAATGTCATTGGCTTATGCATCACGAAACTAAAGATTCATGAGTAAAAATTACACCCCTCATGATCTGGAGTTGGTGCAGTGGTAATCGCTCTAAAGATCTGTATGGCATTATATTAACGAGGACGTAATGTACCGTGTTCACTGACCATCCACAAAAGATTTACAACCACATCCTTGACCATAAGGAAGTTAAACTGAGACAACTCCGTGGTTTGGAATTGCATTAGTGATTATGAATTGCCAAATCCGCTATCACCCCGTGAAAAGCAAATGTATAGGCCGATGCATTGCGCAGAAAGGAACGAGTAAAGAAGCCAATGCGGGTTTGGGCCCAAGTTATTGACTATTGGGTTGGTACCCTTACCAAGCGGATAGCTGGAGGCTCAGATTTGATGCAAGAAAACCAGAACACCTCAAGTACAAAGACTAGGCGTAATTTTGATTTTTTAAGAATTCGAAGACCCAGAGAAGCCCAGAAAGAGAAGTTAGAATCGCAGCGGACAGTAACTTGTGTCTACACAACAGAATTTGTTTGCCACGCTAATGTGACCAAAGGATCTCTTGATTATGCATGAGTCCCACATGTCCGAAGTCATCTGTACACGACCGGGTTCTGATAAAATGGTACCAGACAAGAGCAAACTGTACTGGTGGCCTAACATGAAAAGTCTGACATTGCCACATATTTTAGCAAGTGTTTGACGAAATAAAGAGTCAAAGCCGAACACCAAAAACCAAAAAATACTGGCATACCTGGTTACAGACCAGCGATTCCTCAATGGAAATGGAAAAATACACTATGGACTTTGTCACAATCTGCCACAAGAACGCAAAGTGGAACCGACACCATATGGGTAAATTGAAGAACCGAACTCCCTAATTCGCACACTTTTACCAATGAGGGAAACTGACCCTATGGACAAGCTAGCAAGACTGTACTTGAAAGAAGTGGTCACAAGGCATGGAATACCAGTCTCGGTCATTTGTGATCGTGACCCTCGGTTTACGTCCAATTTCTGGAGGTCTTTTCAGAAGGCTATGGGTACTCGGTTGGATATGAGTACGGCATATCATCCGGAGACTGATGGACAAAGTGAAAGAACCATACAAACTCTTGAGGATATGTTACGCGCTTGTAAAGATAGACTATTGGGAATGGTTTGGGAATGACACTTACCGCTGATTGACTTCTCAAACAACAACAGCTACTTACCACGTTAAAAGTTATTAAAGTATTAAAGCTGCCGACCATTCGAGGCACTTTAAGCCGAAAGTGTCGGTCACCTGTGTGTAGCGGCTGAGTCGAGATGCACGGCACCCCGGTCCAGAACTTGTTCATGAAAACAAGACCGAGAAGATTGTCCAATTAAAGCAGAGAATGCAAGCTGTTTTGTGATCGCCAAAAGAGTTACGCCGATGTGAGGCGTAAGCCTTTAGAGTTTCAGGTTGGTGATCGAGTTATGTTAAAGGTATCACCTTGGAAAGGGGTCGTACGTTTTGGAAAACGGGGAAAGTTGAACCCGAGGTATATCGACCCTTACCAGTGTGTTTTGGCCCAAAGAGGGAACCTATGCTTATAGACTCTAACCTAACCTCAACTGTTAAGGAGGTTCATGAGCACTTTTTCATGTATCCAATCTAAAGAAGTTTTATCGACGAGCATATTGCGGATCCTGTTTAGATGAAATAACAACATTGAAATAAACTCCCACTTTGTTGAAGAACAGGTGGATAATCTTGGAGCGTGAGAACAAGAAGCTAAGTGCGAAGTCGTATTCCCATCATCAAAGTTCTATGGAACTCCAAGAAGTCTGAGTTCACGTGGGAACGCAAGATCAATTTCCCGAAAAAGTATTGCACCTCTTCTCAAAAACCGCACCCTCGAAAAATGGTTGCATCTTGAGCCTTTGGACATATGCCCTAACGGTGGAGACTTGATACATTTCCTCATTTCGGGTATTTTCAACTTAATAAAATTGAGGAATAAATGATTGTATTTGGTGCCTCCATTATTTATTTTTAGAGTTTTTAACAAAACAAACCGCGTTCGCTTTTTAATTATTATCTAATAGTTTAAATCGCGTAAACTAAAAATCACCGTTCAATGTAAACGACCCCAACAAATTAAAGTTTACATCAAGCAAGTGTTATATGATTATTAGGAGTATAATTTATAACTTTTCATAATTTATTTTTGTTGGTTACGTAAAACGCTTACGTTTCGCAATAAATTACTTTCGGTCGTACCCGGAAGCACCTTTACCTATCTACACTCAAACAAATACCCACGTTTATACCCAATACTCAAAATTTATTTATTTTTCTCACTTATACCTCACTAAAACCGGACATAAGCTTTTACACTTGAAATAAATCATTTAATCTATTCTACTTTTCATTTTGCAACTTGTAAATCCTTACACTTATGTACCTTGGACCCTAATTCCTAAAGATTGTCTAATCTTGGTGTCCTTGGTGCCCTTTTGCCGAATCCCTTGCCTAGGGAGGAGGAGAAGTCTCTTACACTCTTGTACCTTTACCATGTGCTCCCATGGTTTCATTAAGCTAGTTTATGGTTTCCTAAAGTGCTATATAAAGCAAGCCCTAAGTCCTTAACCCTTTTACACTTTCATACAAGAAAAACCAAAGCACAAAACCCTCTTTTTCCACTCCAAACCCACGACACACACTAAACTTTTAGGGTTTCATTTTAATTTTTGCAACCAGGTAATCCAAGCATTCAATGTTCATCAGAAGAGTTACCTAAGTCTACTCAAGGTGTTGGGAAGCATGGATTCGGGTTAAACAAGGATTTTATCAAGAAAACATATTTAGGGTTTTCTTGATTAAGGGTTTTTGGTTTGACGGCATGAATTGGATTTACATCTTGTGTTCAACATCCTACTTGACTTCTAAAAGGTCCTATTTAAAGTTTCATTACTCATTTATTATTTTATATTGTAAATAGCATAATTGTTGCATTCGTTAATCACCACCTAGTTTATTTTTAATTATTTAAAAAGTATTTGATGATTTCGTATGGACAAAGGACATGGACATTTAGAGGACTAAATACATGTGGAAAATACGGTATAATACTTGGTGAATTTATGGTGCAAAGTCTTTAAGTAAAAATAATTACAAACTAACTATTTAATTGAAACCCTAATTTTTTAATTACCTACTGTTTTATCTAGAACATTAAACCCTACGTTTTATATTTTATAAAAATAGGCTCCTATTACCAAGGATCGTGAGCATGTAAGGAACTCGAAAAACAAGATTATAACGAACAAGTTATGGAATTTACAAGTTATATATTATTAACTTTATAAAAATAGTTTTATAAGCTGTGATGAACAGTATAAGTTACCAGTTCATGCAGGGGTATAAATTTTATAAATCTAGTATTTTGGATAAATTTCTTAATAACGAACCCACGGACATAAAGAACTCGAAAACGGATTTAAACCGAACAAGTAACCCGTATTTTATAAATGTTATATAATTATTTTAAAATGGAGAATTAAAGCGCGGCGTAACAGTTATGAAACAGTAAATAGCGTCTATCAGCGATGTAGATCCTTCAGGGGTTAAATCTTATAAATTCGATATTTTGATAAATTATCTTAATACTAATCCAAGGACATAAGGATCTCGAGAAACGGAGCTATAACGAACGTATTATGATTTAAACAAGTTACACATATTTAATTTTATAAAAATAATTTTAAATATAACTGCGATGAAGCAGTAAAAGTTAACTGTTCATCAGGGGTCTAGCGACTTTATAAACATGAAGTTTTAATTAAAATTAGTATTATACGAAGACGTGACAGTATAAACTATAGAAACGGAGTCGAAACGATAAAGATATGAAGTTTTAAAACTCGCGCGCAATACTTTTATTTTTAATACAATCTTTATAAAACAATAAATTTAATAATAAAACATTCATTATTAAATCATGCAATTTTACAAACATTCTTTGTAAATGAAAATAATATTTCTTTACTATACAATTACACACACTTTTAATTAACAAAGTACGAGTTTAATTAATGTATTACTTCTTAAGGAATATATAAAAAACTAATAGGTTGTGATTAGCTAAGCGACAATGCGATGTTTTATTTATATGAAAATACATTATACTCATATCGCCTATAAATGAGAATTAGTTGCATTCAAATTGGCCTGAGTCATTTTCACAACTTTATTTAGATAATCAAATCAGAGATACGCTCTCCGGTGATTCATAGAGCCCCCGCTTTAACACAACCAATAATTGTTTTATTACAGAACTTTGGGGTGAGAAACATGCATTGTTTTACATTTGGAAGCAAGGTACTCTTTTAAGACATATTAAGAGTTGCCTAAGTAACTAAACACACTATTGCCCAATTGACCAGTTCAAGGATGGGATGGGCATTAGGTGGGTTTAGTTACTTAGGTCCAACTCGTGAGATATTTTTAAAAGAGTACTTGCTTCCATATGTAAATTACAATGCATGTATTCTCACCCACAGTTGTAAAAGCAATAAAATTTTTGTAAAAGCGGGGCTATGAACTCACCGTAAGTGAATGATTGATTATCTAAATCAAGTAAGTGAATCGCCTCGGCAATTTGAATGCAACCTAATTAATTATAGGCCGTATGAGTATAATGTATTTCATATAAATAAAACATCGCATGTCGCATAGCTACACCACCACCTATTAGTTTTTATTAATTCCTTAAAAGTTAAAACAATAATCAACTCGTACTTTGTTAAATAAAAGTGTGTGTACTTGTACTCGTAAAGAAAATATTATTTTCATTTACAAACGCATCGTTTGTAAAAATGTATGATTTAATAATGATATTTTATTATTAAATTAATTGTTTTATAAAAGATTGTATAAAAATAAAAGTAATGCGCGCGAGTTTTAAAACTTCATATCTTTATCGTTTCGACTCCGTTTCATACGTTTCTTATGTCCACTCTAACGTATTAAAAATAATTTATTAAAACATCTCGCCACCGTCCACCCCCACTAAAGTTTAACCCCCTGATGACATACCTTTTTTACTGTTCATCACAGTTTATATAAATTATTTTTATAAAATTAAATATGTGTAACTTGTTTAAATCATAATACGTTCGTTATAGCTCCGTTTCTCGAGATCCTTATGTCCTTGGATTAGTATTAAGATAATTTATCAAAATATCGAATTTATAAGATTTAACCCCTGATGAACAGTAATATTTACTGTTCATAACTGTTAGTTTTTATAAAATAATTATATACATTTATAAAATACGTAACTTGTTCGTTATAAATCCGTTTTTCGAGTTCTTTATGTCCGTGGGTTCGTATTAAGGAAATTTATCAAAATACTATATTTATACAATTTATACCCCTGATGAACAGTAACTTTTACTGTTCATCACAGCTTATAAAACTATTTTTATAAAGTTAATAATATATAACTTGTAAATGTCGTAACTTGTTCGTTATAATTCCGTTTTTCGAGTTCCTTACATGCTCACGATCCTTGTAAAGAGCACTATTTTTATAAAATATAAAACATAGGGTTTAATGTTCGAATCCAACAGTAGGTACTTAAATAAAATTAGGGTTTTCAATTAAATAGTTAGTTTGTAATTATTTTTACTTAAAGACTTTGCACCATAAATTCACCAAGTATTATACCGTATTTTCCACATGTATTTAGTCCTCTAAATGTCCATGTCCTTTGTCCATACGAAATCATCAAATACTTTAAATAACTTAAAAATAAAACTAGGTGGTGATTAACTAATGCAACAATTATGTATACAATAGAAATTAATGAATGAACATTGAATACTTTAAATAGACCTTATAGAAGTCAAGTAGGATGATGAACACAAGATGTAAACCCCAATCAAGCCTTCAAAATCAAAACCCTAATCAAGAAAACCCTAAATATGTTTTCTTGATAATTCCTTGTTAAACCCGAATCCAAGCTTCCCAACACCTTGAGTAGTCTTAGGTAACCTTAGAATGAACACTTGAATGCTTGGAATACCTTGGATGAAAAATTAAAATGAAACCCTAAATGGTAAATGTGTGCCGTGGGTTTTGAGTGAAATAGAGAGTGTTCTTGCTTTGATTTACTTGTAGAAATTGTAAGAGTATGTTGGTGAACCTAGGGCTTCCTTTTATAGTGCATAGAAACCATGAAACAACCTTAAATCTAAACCATGGGAGCAAATGGTTTGAGTACAAGTTGTAAGAAGCCTCTCCTCCTCCCTAGGCAAGGGTGCGGCAAAAGAGGGGGTTTAGGGTACATTGACAAGCCAATCTTTAGGTAGTTGGGTCCAAGGTACAAAAGTGTAAGGTTTTCAAGTTGTAAGAAAGAAATTTATGAAAGTGTTGTATTTATTTCTTGTGTAAAAGCTCATGTCCGGTTTTGGGATGATATAAATAAGAAAAATAAATAAATTTTGAGTATTGGGTATAAATGTGGGTATTTGTTTGAGTGTAGATAGGTAAAGGTGCTTCCGGGTACGACCGAATGTAATTTATTGCGAAACGTAAGCGTTTTACGTAACCAACAAAAATAAATAAATGCGTCGGTCTCCTCCAAAAGAAAGTTACTATCCCCAGAGGGAGTAAGAGAAGGGGAGAGAGACTCGACAACAGGGTCAGAAGAAGAAGTGGGACTACCACTGATCGGATTAATTGACTTTTGAACATTTAGCACCTCATGGAAATGATCCTCGCATGTAATATCAAGAATGTCAATCTTATGGATTGATTCGTCACCATGTTTTCGAGGTACTTTCAATGTTGAAGACCAATTTCTCATCACCAACTTGAAGAGTTAACTCTTCTCCGTGTACGTCGACCAGAGCATGATCCATCCTCAAGAAAGGTCTCCCTAAGATAAGAGGGACCCAAGGATCGACATCATAGTCGACTACAACAAAGTCAGTCGGGAATGTAAACTTTCCAACTTGAATGAAAACATCCTCAGCTATACCTGCTGGATAAGCAACAATCCGAGTAGCTAACTCGAGGGTCATTCGAGTGGGAGTAAGCTCGGGAAGAGATAGTATCTTTCACACAGAAAGGGGCATCAAGTTAATGCTAGCACCTAGATCAGCTAGGGCCATGCATGACTCAAGCCCATAGAAATCACATGGAATGAGAAACCTCCCAGTTGTTCCAAGTTTTTTAGGTAACTTTTTTAGGAGCACAACTGAGCAGTTCTCATTCAAGGGAGTATTTGCCAATTTAAAAAGTTTCTCCTTATTAGAAAGGAGATCTTTAACCATTTTAGCGAACTTACGCATGTGAGATAAAGCTTCGGCAAAGCTGATATTGAAGTATATTTTCTTAAACATTTGTTAGAAACTATGAATTTGTATATCAGCTTTGTCTTATAGCTCTCCTTATTCAACCTCGAAGGATAGGGTATTAGAGTTTGATGAGGATTTGGCTAAGGAACCACAGTAGAATAAACAGGAGTAGGAGGAAGCTCAGAAGAAGTAGAAGCGGGAGACGGCTGGACTGCCAGAGGTAGGACTCTTGTGGTACTCTCAGTGAGTATCTGGTCCGTTGTCATCTTCGGTTCTCGTTCCACCTCCTTAGAAGAAGAAAGAGGAGGAGGAAAAACCGAGGATCCAGCTAAAGTAACACCACTTTGTGTGGTGATAACTTTAATATCCTCCCGGGGGTTAGGAACGATGTTGCTCGACAACACTCCCTGAGGTCTTTCCATGAGAACCTTTTGCATTTGACCCATCATGTTTGACATATTAGTAGTTTGGGTTTTGATGAGGTCTTATTTTATACACTTTTTTGGGTCGTTTAACCCTCGAAATCGTATGTTTATGCCCAAAATAGGTACTTAATTGTTCCTTTTCAGGTATTTCTCATTTAGAAGACATTTGAATGAATTACATGTGACTTGGGCTCATTTGGAGAAGAAACGGACAAGACTACAGACCACCACCAAGACTCTTGAAGATTTGTGCTCACAGAGCCTGGAGACAGCGTCATAAGCTATACTAGACGCCGTCACAACTCATCAAGTGACGGCGTCACACATTTCAAGACGGTGTCAGCTCACATCGACTTAAACACAGATCTAGAAGATTCATTTTACGATGGCGTCACGACTAAAACGCGACGCCGTCACATTGATTTTCTTATATATACAAACCCGAATTTAGGGTTTTCAGTGTGTAACTTTAGAATAAAAAGAGGGTACAAACCCTAGTTCGTTTAGCAGCTGTAAGAGATGATTTTAGGGCCTAAAAACCCTATTGTACTTCTTCCAATTCATGTTTTAATCAAGTAAGGTTTACTTAATCATTCAATATGTCTATGTGTTGTTTAATCTATTGTTCTTGCTTTATCTTTAACATGCTTGGCTAAACCTATTATTGTGTTTATTTATGATTGTATGAAACCTAGAATGTAGATCTTAGTGATGTTGCTTCTTGTGATGGATGTGCATGTTAGGTCTTAGAAAACCAGTTTTCTGTCTATAATTGTTATTGATATGTCTAGGGAAACATGATTGTGTAGAAAGCATACCATCGGGTAACAATCTTCATACTACCTTGCCCCCTAATATGGTTGATCCACTTTTAATGTATTTTACATGCACTTAGTAAACTCCTAGGGGCCGTGTAATAGTCTTCATACTACCTTGCATGTGCATTGCTCTAGCAGTATACTATGTAGACGGCGGGTTCGTGTAATTCATTCATGCTTTAGGAAATAGTTACACAGATCATCACAAAGGTGACACGGCAACAACACTAGGAGAAGCAATCTAGGGAGTAATACATGATTAAATAGACACAATCTTTTATATTATTGTTATCACGATTAACGTAGAATTATATTATTAGTTTAAATAGCTAAAACCAACCCACCTCTCAATTATATGATTTACTTGCTTTCCATAAAATACAAAAATACAAAAATAATCTTCCTTCAACCTTTAGAATTCTGTTAGACCGTGTGGGATATTGGATATTATAACATAAAGGCAAGATTAAGGGTTGGGCCGATTATAGAGAGTGAAAGGAGAGAATTTCTAGTAAGAGAAAAACCTTATGTGTGTTTTTGATAAAATGAACAACCAACCTCTTCCCATGGCTGGAACGAGGCTTATATAGTGAGTTACATGCTCTAGAAAATGGGCTATGGTGTGGGCTTACATGTGGGTAAAGACCCGACCCAATACCATAAGTCATACGCTTACATTAGGACTACGAGCTATGCTATTCTAGATAATACATGAGGTGATCGAGTCTTTTTCATGAACCTAACAATCTCCCCCTAAGGGAGGTCACCCCTAAAAATACAATATGAAACCTAACATTCTAAGTCTTAAACTTTTTAACTTCAGCTCATAATATTTGATTCTTCATTCTTTGATCTCTTTGTATATAATTTAGTGATCTTTGAGCTTAGTTCCTTTGACTTGTGTGATATTTGAGCTTTCTTTAAGATCATCAGCCACAACAAATCTCTTAATTATCCTTGTAGTGAAGTATTGCCTCCATGTGATGTTGTGACCTTCGGACAGGCATGCTCACACTTTTCTGGATCATGATAGTAAGCATCAGAGTTGCGGAAGCTATGTTGTAGGTCATTTAGTGATCATGATGTCTTTAATTAAGGGTGGGAAGTGTGAGCATGGGGTTGTGAATTGAAGTGTGTCTGGCCAGCTGCTGCAACCATCGGGATTCCTGCAAGTATATGTTAGTCTTAAACAAACGAAAGTGTCTTTGTTCACTTTCATTGAATAAGGTTGCAAGAACCATGGTTCCTCGTTAATCAATATAAATACTGCATGTGATCAGGTAGAATTCCAAAGAATCTCCTTGATAGGGTTTTGCAGCTGTGATATGGTTCTCAAACAGGATCGTCTCAAAGTAGACAAACGAAATGAGTGAACCAGTGAATTAAACCCACTGATTAATGAGAAATTGATTTGAAAATTAGTCGCGTGTCACTCAGGAAAGAGTTTTTGTGACACATCAAAAGTTTTTAAAATATAAAATCAATTTTCATCTGAAACACTTTTGTTTTGAGAAATATACACAGTCAATGTGCTTGTAAAACAGTTGTTGAGCACATCGAACGGTTTTTCAAAAACTATACGTCAATTCACTGCCTGGAACAAGTTTGATTCATAAAGAATCGCACCATCGTTGCTTTCCATTTGTCACAAGTTTGATCCATAATGGATCTCACATGTCACCTACCAAGATCTTGTTTGATGTTGGCTCTAGAAGGATTTCCATCTTTATTATGAGTACTTTCGTATCACTCGAATGTTTTGGCAATACCACAAGGATAATGCGTAGGACTCTTACGATCTTACTTATTATCATAGTGTGTGATGAACAAGCATAGTTTGTATTAGTATCCTAACGAGATTTATGGCTGATCTCATGGCTCTAGACTCAATAGTGCTTTTTTGATTTTAGTAGTCGGAGGCTAGAGCAGACTGCTACCTTTTCAATATCGTCTAACTCAGAGTGAGAGAGACGATAGAAATGTATTGATCTCCATGAGAAATAAAACAAGAATCCTTTGAGGGATCTTGAGTGGCTAGGGAGGGTTGTACAGCGTATCACTCGGTCAATGATACATGTCTTCAATGTCAGCAATCAACCATGTGATTCTGACAGCATATGTAGTGACCCGGTTTCTTCCTAATGTTTAAGGAGGGCTGCTTTCTTTTCACCCTTTATCTTAACATTTATTTTTCATTCTTCAACCCCTTCAGTTCTTACCGAGACTTCATCACTAGAAAATTTGTTGGGTTTATTCCAGTACTAGCTCCATCTTAGTCGGCACTATTCCCTTTTTCTCACTTTACTCCTTTTTTGCATCATACCTGAGGACTTTTATACTAACTAGTAGATTGTCCCTGGGTAGATCCCTTCGGCTCTGACGAGATCATGGGAACATGTACCTAACCATACCATCCTTATACATCCAATAAAGTAAGTGTAGGGTCGGTCTTTTGGTACTGTTATCTTCGCCTTAAAATCAATTGAAAAATCAACCAATGTACTTGTGATATAGATATCAAAGCCATTGTACGTCGATTGTTTTAATTATTTAGAAACGCTCACCCTTAACACGTGTGTCAATTTTCAAAATTGTTTGGCATATGGAGGGAGGAGTACATGTTTGAGTCTTAATAGATCACATTTTTATCAGATTTAATATTTAAATCACATTCGCTCCCCTGATCAAAAATTTCAAACCCTTTAAGATTTAGGATCTCAATTGATTTAAATATGTTAGAAAATTTGGGAGAAAATGTGGTCTGATTAATTACAAGCCGATGTTGGAACATCTTATTTCTCCCCCTTAATTTATGAGGGATTTTGTTGTGTCAGGTATGATAAGTTTGAAAGATTTTGAATTTAATGAAAAATTCATGAAAAATTCATACACTGACACATAACATACCATAGCTACACAACTATATAATGTACAAAGTGTATAATATATTACAGATGATATTGACCATATGAATGGAATGAGGAGCTCATTCCGTTCTCTAAAGAAGTCTGTAATCAATATCGCAAACACGCCCACCAACAAAGAATTCCAAGTTCCGGTAGATCCTTCTCGTCTTCAGTCACCTTTCAATAGCAGACATAAACTCTTTGCTCCTTGCCACGTCCTTCTGAGTCCAAAATCGCGTATTCATACCCGGATTGAGCCGCTTAATCTTGAATTCCTTAACTCTATAATCCACTGCTTCCAGAATGCGTGTCAACGTACCATCACTGAACTTGTATATTTTGTTGAATCTCATGATCTTTCGTTCATTGTTGTTGACCGGGAACACTACTGCTCAAGGAGACTCAATGATGGTATAATCATGCTTGAACGCATAGCCTTTAGCATCCCATCCTGGTTTAGTGAGGTTCAGCTGTGTCAGGTAGCTTTCAATGCCGAGTTGAAAGTCTTTAACCCGTTGTGGAATCACCAAGTTTCGGGTCCATAGTCTGACAGCTGTAGATAACATACGTTTGTCGAAACCAGAAAGATGATCAAGATGACATTATAGAAGGAGCAGATTGAGGTCTTCAAAGTCACTAGGATACAGGTTCTTGAAATCTTTTTCAGAGATCTTGTATTCTTGGAAATTAGCTTGTCGAAGAATAATCTCGCTCAAGTAGTCATACATGTATCTTGAATAGGCTTTGATTCTGACGACACTGAGAATTCACATGTGATTTTTGACTTCTCTTCGATTTGACAGAGAATCATGTCTCTTAATATAGAACTTCTGTTAATTGAACCACCAGTGAGATATACCATAAGCGTCATTTATGTCATAGGTGCATACCTTATCAATCCACATTTGATCTGGCACTAGTAGTGGTCCAAAGTCAGGATAACGAGCAACCTTCATCTTGGAAATTGATAATGCGGGCCTGCTTCCCTTGTTGTCATATCTCAAATACTCCAAGTCCTTATTGAAAAAGAATTATGTTTGAATAGTGAGATGACTTGGAGGACCACCAAGAGGCAGTGGTCGGCTGACATCGATTCTGACTTGATTACCTTCTGGATTCGCCTAGTTTATCTGATATGTAAGCATCTTGTGACACTCTTCCATCTGGAACTGCAGGTGAATGACATCAGGGTAGAAAGCTTTAACAAACTCATGTGCCTGCCCTTCGAAATCTGCTTGTGTAAGCACAATCTTGTTCACTTTATAGCAGTACCAGTTCATGAAAGTCGTCATGTCTCCAATCTTTGCAAGCAATGAGTTCTCAGCAAGAGGTTCATAAGTTGAAACAAACGCAGAAGCCCAGTTGTTCTCTACATCTGATATATTGGAAGAAGGGATGGTCCAAGCAGGTTCAGGAGTTGTGGGTCTTTCTCCTTCTAGGATTGGTTTCCACCAGTCTTTTCTCATGTCAGCATTTGGTAGGTGATCATTTCCGGTGTCTTCATAGTCAAAAAATTGTACCTGTTCACCGGGAATGGAATCATCATTCATCAAAGAATCTGTAGGAGATGATTCTTGAGCAGCAGAAACACCAACTGACTCATATCTAATGTCAGATGTAGTCCAAGTCATAGAAGGTGGTGTAGAGGCCACTGTCTTAGATGAACTTGGAGCCCTACTGCCCTATTGCTGAGCAGATCCAGGTGTACCAGTAGATAGAAGAGGAGGAGGTAGGGGAAACTGAGAATATCTTGATGCTCTTAAAGTATCTGGAGCACCTGACGTGCCTGCTAGAGGTGGTGGTGGAGTTGGCTGTGTAGGTGGAGACCCAGAAGGAGTTCTTGGAGAGGCACGTTTCTTTCTTTTCTTCATGCGAGCTTCATCAAGATTCGATAGAAGTTGATTTGAGTAATCACACTCCAAAGACTTCTCCAGTGCCTCAAACAAATTCTTGTGATCTTTATGAGCCTGGTAGGAGTTATCTTCAAACATCCATTGTTGGAGTACTTCCTTCATATCAACGGCAGGTAGAACACAGAAGCGAGCTCAAAGTAGAGCTTGCATTGCCCAGTCTACCACATCAGTGACTATCTCATCAACTGCCTTGCTCACCTTCTAGGGAATATTGAGATTCTCCAAGTTTTACAGACGGGTCCCATGTTTGTCTAACCTTTCCTCCAAGGCTAAGTTGTTTTGTATCAAATCTGCCATATGTTGTTCAAGCTTACCTATGTGTTGTAATAAGATCGAATCTGTGGTGCTTTGTTGTGGTTAAGGTGGTAGTGGTGGAAGAGATGTTGTTGTTCTGATTGCTGTGGTTGTTGCTATTGATGTTGGGAGCGGTACATGAACTGTTGTGGAGACTGGATGTGGAAATGTGAGATCAATAACCAGAGTTGTCATTGGTGGAATCGAAGAGGTGTCCTGATGAATGGGAACCGTAACCATTGACTGAACCTCTAATTCATTATTGGTTTTCTTAGGTTCTTCTTCCTATAGTTTCTCTACGAGGGACTGATTAGTGAAGCTGAGTTCCTTGTCAAGATTTTGTAGAGAAGACATGGTGCCAGTGGAGCTTGTAGGTTCTTCAAGAATTATTTTATCTTCAGTTAGGAGTTTGAGGTTCTCTTGAACATTTGGGTAAGCAGCTGTGGTAAACTCTTCATCAATTTGCTTAGGGTTTTGTTGAGTTGAAGCATCAATGACCTCTAAGTCCATGTGTTCAAGGTTTGTTCCAGCATGAACCACATGACTTGTTTAAGGTTGAATCTCTGCAGCATTACCAGGGTTTGATCCAGCCTGGCCTTCATCTTGTTTACCAGGGTTTGGTCCAGCCTAGCCTTCATTTTGAACTCCAGTATTGATCTCAGTGAGCTCCTTGTAGGATGCATCTTTCTCTGGGTTAACAAGAGGCACTTCCTCATCAGACTCTGTTTCACTGTCAGTCAGAGCTAGTTCTGCATCCAAGGAAGGAGATTCAGCATTTCCAGAGGGTTCAGTGGACATAGGAGTGCGCCTCTGAAAGATAAATTGATCTGATGGGCTCTTCTTCTTAGGAGTCTGAAGGGTGAGTAGATCATGAGCAGCTTGTTCATCAATGACTTTCTCTTTTCCTTTTCCTTGTACCTCTGGAAGCGGTTGGAATCTCCCAGAGTCAGGTTCCCTAAATACCACCAGATGAGCTGGTCCCTAAGTACATTCCCCTCGATCCTTTAAGCTTAGATCCAGAGCCCGTTGAAGGTTTGATTCTTCATCATAATAGGCAGGTTCTTTATGTGGAACACCTTCATCAACAAATTCATCAACCAACCTTAGAGGGATCTTTGGCATGCGCTTCTTTGTCACCTTACCTGCTTTTGATCGTTTGGCAGGTGATGGTGCATCAGATGTCTCCTTAACCAGTTTACGCTTTTTACCTTGGTCTTTCTTGGAGGATTTAGTTAGTGCCGATGTTGATTTGGGTGGTTGAGAGGAAGTGTGCTTCGGTGCCTCGTCACCAGCAGGTTTTGTGACTTTGGTTGCTTTAGGTGCCGAGGGCTTGGTCTTCTTAGTTGCCTTACCACGTTCTTCATCCATATATTGTTGATACTTAGTGACATGCTCCATGTATTCGCCGTATTATGGTGCTCTTTTAATTGCATCAGTGAGAAGAGCATCAAGTATCGGCATACCAAATATTTCCCTACCATCCTTTACAACAGACCTGAGAGTGCCTAGAACGTGATCCTCATGTGAGTAGTGAAGAGGTGAATTAGTTCTTGGGTGAATATTGTGCTTTGTTTTCAAGTAATGGATGATGAATTTGGTGAATCTGATGCTTGGGATAAGCAGAGGGGTGGACTTCTTCTTTCCACGTGTAGCCGTCGTCAAACTCTTCTTATCAGTGAGGAACGTGTGAATTGATTGAACAAATTCTTCCCAAATCCTCTCAGCATAATCGATGTTGGAGCGATGGATGACACCTCAAAGAATTAGCAACACAGGATGTCTTGGCCTATCATATCCAGCAGTTTTACCGGTAAGGAACATGTTGATCATGGACAAGATAGCTCTCCATGGTTGATAGAGAGAATTAACGGACATTGCAGATACATTCTTGAGCGTACAGGGGTATCCCAGAGTGTTGACATATTCGATAACTGTATCACTTGAGGGTGGAGCCATAAATGGATCATTATCATTGATTAGTGTGATTTGAAGTGCATCTCTGAGAATGTCTTTGTGAAGATTGAACCATTGCTCATCCAACTAATAACTGTATATCCCAGTAGTAGAGTCATACCGCATGGTGTCCCAGAACTGCTGAATGTAAATTGCGGGAATAGTGGAGGATGTCATGAAGGCCCTGAAGAAATTGGTATTTTTCAGTATGGCCACAACAATCTTAAAGATTGGACTCTTTTGTGGCTTCAAAACATCGAGTACGCAGTTACTCTTGCCGACAGGAACCCTGTTGTGTAATGGTAAGATCTGATCATCCATTCTGATTGGTGGTGCGATAGTAGGAAATTGTTCAGGAGGAACATCATCGGCAAGAATATTCATGTCATCCATAGTATCTGCACAGGTAAATCCAATAGCAGGACATATATACAGATACATGATGTTAGAATGGAGCAACTCGCTATTGTATTCTAGCCGCAATAGGTAGATAGGCCCAGATTTACTTTCTAGCTATGGCTACTCGTAACCCACTCTGCGTATGTGGATTGACTCACATGGAGTCGTTTCGATAGCGTAAAAGTTGCCTGCGAATGTTGGAGTAAGAAATATGTAGTATATTTTTTCATGGTAGCCACGAACAATCTGAACTGAATACTTGTATGAATCTTCTATTATGTGGTCCTTCAACTTTTCTAAAAGAACATCGAGGCAGGTGATTGCTGCTTTACATTTCCATAATGCCTGTAGCTTTTTTTGCTATTCCTCCCCGTGTAAAATAAAATTTTAAAGCCGGTAAAAAAAACCAATCATGGGTATTGGTTAAAAAAGGTAAACGTAAAACGTCTCTTTCATGTACGGTTTATTACAAAATCAAATCATCCTGTTGAGATATGAATTTTATTTCCTCGTCCCAATCAAAAATCAGTCGTTTTTTGTTATTGAAAGCCTCACTTTAGCCAATTGTTGGGCGTCTAATGTGCAAGAGACTTTTGTTTCCTTATAATCCAAAATTTATCGATACAAAAGAATTATAAGAACACAACATAACTAAAAACAAAAGCAAAATTTATTTATAGGGGAATATAGGGGGGGAACCACTATAGTTTTCACATAAAACAAACCGTGAGCAAACCGATATGAAACAAGGGAAAAACAAAAAGCTGTTCACATTAAAATTTAGCAACAAACGACCACCCCTAAATCCACGATACACAACTTTTAATTCCTCATAAAAATCTAAAAAAATTTACAGCATTTAAAGGCTTCAACAAATATTCTCAGGACCGTCTGGCACGCAGCAAAACATCAGCTCTGGCTTTGCCACTTCCAACCGTTAATTGACCAGTCCAAGAGCCGTTAGGAGAAGAAGGACCTAGTGCTTCCAAAGGCCAAAATGAGTAGCAAGCCCCCATTTTGCCGGAAATACATCATCGGCTACTACCAAAAAGGTGGGAACCCTGGCGTATCATTCAAAAATAAATTAAACACAATGAATATGTTGACCAAATTTTCAACTCTGAAAAAATGGGTCAAAGTAAACTGTAAAAGAAATTTTTAATCAAGTTAGACACCAGGTATAATTAGATTTATTGGTGTTTAGAAACAGCCCCAAAGTTTTGACCACATATTGAATACACTTTTTTTTTTTCTACATACTGACCACAACTGTCCAGGTGAACTGGAGGCTAAGACAAGAACCGAAAACCCAAAAAAAATCACCTCAAACCACGTATTTTTTATATTTTTTATTGACCCCTCCCAATAAACAATCCACGAATAAGAGTAAACAATGAAGAAAATTTGAAATTTTACCATTTTCCTTGGAGAAATCCAAACAATCTCAGCAACTTCCAATCCCAGTGACAATCATACCAAGAAACCAATCCTCTCTTGTAACCTAACCAATCGCGTCTTTCTTGCGGTGGTTTCATAATCAAAGCCGCCCCTTCATTCAGGAACACTTTTCAATCAAACCAACACTCCGATAAAGCCTCCCTTTTTTTTTGACTCCCAGTGTTTTGGCCGCCATAAGACCACAAGCCCACGATGAACTCACTAACAACCCCGTAGCCTTTCCCCATCACATAGGTTTTCTCACGATTTGTGGTGGATCCGTGTTCATCTGTTACAAGAGCCCAGTTTTTGTGACCACAAGCCAGCAACACTCCGTCTTTTGAATGAATTTAGAGATCCTCGAGCGTTGCAACGCGATTATGAAGAGCTTTCACCGTTTGGGACGGGCTTAAAGTAAGCTTACTTCAGAGGATGGAATGTGAAAAAATAAGTGGCGGCATGTGTTGGATCACGACGTTAAGTCCTTCTACTTCCCTGCCTCCCACGTAACTCATATTTCTAAGGCTCAGTTTCGAAGAAGTGGGTGGGAAGGTCTGGCCTTATTGCGGAACCAACCCATGTGCGGGAAGAAGAGTATTTGTCCCACCACCTAGCCATAGCCACCACCGTCCTGGCCCTTCACAGATTGTTCAATTTAATCGCAACTGGCCCGGAATTAACGAATTAGGAAATGAAGACTTTGCAAAGCTATGTCAAACAACAAATTCCCTTTGCATCAAAACAATCACACTAATCTCCTTAACATCTTATCCATTCACTATGTGGGGGATGATTTTTTTTTTATAAACCTTTTGAAAAACTTCCCCTGAAGCACCATTAGTATATATACCCTTTTAGTAAATGCCTTATGTTAAACACCTTAACATGCTTTTTAAACTTTTCAGGTCACAAAAAAAGAATAAGGTAATTAGGTTCTTGTATAGAACTCCAAACAGAATAAGCTTATTTGTAATATATGAGGGTCCCCCCCCCTAGTCCCTAACATAATTACTTTAATGTTGAGATACATATAGAACATCCCAGAAAACAAAACAAAAAAGTTACTGTCAAACCCATTACTTTATTATAACCAAAAGGTTATGTTGACAAAACTTACATTGGTCATTTTCCAACGTAAAAAATGAAAAATATAACAAACTCCCCATGACAGTAAAACATTAGTTTTTTTGTATTCTTGATCATTAATACTAGTACAGTGGAATAAAAATAACTAGCACAAGTAAATATGAATATGTTAACCCTGAACATTGGGGGTTCTTTACTGAGCTCATAAGCCACAAGGAACCAAAACCGCAGAAAACCAGCACCACAAATAACGACATCAGTGTCCAGCATAAGTAATTCATGAACAGTCTATGTGACCCTTCCCTGAAATGCATTTCCACGACCACAATAGATTTTCCGTTTGATGGGCGAAAAACCATTAAAGACCCAAGAACGATAAATTAGCTACAGGAAGTAAGGACTGCAAGAAACATAGTAAATGGATCAGGACATTGATTTTTATTTTGATGCCCAGATAGTTAGAGGGTATTTTCAATGCCGAACTGTGGTGGCGAGACTGTGAACTGTGGAAACTCCGGGGGAGAGTGTTCAAGTGTGGGAAAAGGATTTGTGGTTGGGCGCGAGTGAAAAGTGGCGATTGAGGTGGGGTGATGGGTGTGGGGGTGTGGAGGTCTGTTGGGGAGAGAGTGGAGTATGTATATTGGGAGGGTGAGGGAGGGGGGTATAGTGGTGCTTAGCCGTCTGTGTGGTTATCGCGCGGCAATTATTCGGGTTAGCCATGGAGAGAGTGTTATATGGAGAGAGCGAGATTACACTGTGTATTAGGTGGGACTCCTTATATGAGAAGGAAGTTGTAGTCTGGAAATAGGCAATAAGATAGTTGGAGTGTGTGTCAGATTTGACTTGCGTAGTTGTTTGGAGTTATTTTAATGCGGGGTGGATTTTGTTAGGTGACCTATAAAAGGATCACTACCTAGCTTATCTTGCAAATAGATATTAAATTTTAGGAATGTAGGAAAGTTGAAAGGTGGAAGAATGTGGTAACTATCACAATAATATCCTTTTTGGATCATCTTTTGCTCTCACTTTCATCGATAAATGTATAGATTTTTTAATTTATTGTTTGGCAAACAAAATACGCTATTTATAGATTCACTTCTTTCTTTTTCATTTATAAAGTGTAGTGTGGACTTATGTATTTTTACTTTATTTATAGTGGAGTGGGTGTTATTTTTTGTTTTTATTTCACTGAAGTACGAGTTTTGACAACCTGCACCTAGACCATCTCTTATTAGTGGTTAAAACGGAGTATTTTATGTACTTATAAACGGAAACAAAAAAGATTTACAACACTGAGATCTTTGTTTACCAATTGAAAATGGGTTTTTTACGAAATTGTTTTCGAAATTAATTAAGAACAGACTTTCTGAAATGAATTTGTCGAAATCAAAATTACTTCTGAGTTTTGATATCAGATCTGTGATGAACTGCTTTGTGAGTGTTCAATCTGGTTTAAAGTTACACTATAAACTTGTTTTAAACTCACAATCAAAGCTGAGATTCCCGAGTTAGCTCTCAATCTATTTCAATTCAGTCCTACACCTTCTACTATCTTGATTCTATTTAGAGAAATAAATTCAGATTACGCGATGATACCCCTAAACGCAATTTTCAAAAGCGAGTTGCGCCATTTTTTTTACGCGGCCTTTCTTACTCGAGTCTTGATCCATTGACCAAAATTCAACACCGAGAGCGCGCGACAATGTTCCATCAATCCTCTCTTTCCCAATTCCCAACGAACAATTTTATATTTTCGTTCTTAAACACTTTATCTTGAGATTCTATTTAGTGCTAACATATTGAGCTAGCGAGAGAGTGCTTGTCAATTGAATATTCTCGAATAGTATGACATAGAGCGAGTGTTTTAAAACCAATCCTTATATTTTTATATACACCGCGCATATTGTGATAAAAAAACGATTTTTTGAAACACACTTCACATCAAATTCTTAGTGGAGAGCGAACATAAACGCACCAAAAACAATCTTCTCACTTTAATTATGAGAGACCTTATGTAGTTTAAGGTCAAAGTTGACAAAGAAAGACTCAGAAAGTCAAAAGTGGACAATAATTTTGGGACGGAGGTAGTAATATTTATAGACACAATAATAACTAAAAACCTTCCCTTCAGCTATAACCTGTTATTAGTGCATGTGGGTCTTATAAAAACCCTATCAAAAATACTTCACACACAAAAAAAATAAGGGAAAAAGCTAACAATGGCCGTGGTTGGCCTAGAAAAGTGACGAATGACGCAATTGACGAGTGGGCCGATGCACAATGCCATTTGTGCAAAAAATGACCGTTAATAGACTGCACGGTGAGTGAGTGGGGTTGTTTAAATATTCAAGATTATTAAATAGAATTTTTTTATTGCTTATAATATATGTACCCCTTAAATCACCATTTGTACCTCCCCAAGTTTAGTCTGTTTTTTTTTTGTATTTTTTTTTTATAATTTTGTATATGTTATAAAACTGTGACACGGAAAAAACAGAACGAAAAATATAAAGTTTAACAGGTCAAAAGTATGAAACTGTCAAAAATTACGGAACAGAAACTGATAAAAAACTGCGTTGCACTGTAAAAAAGAGGATACAAAAGGAATCTTTTATAATTTATTGACACTATTCATGGGGGAGGGGGGTACCAATAGGGGTACCCTTTTTTTATATATTTTTAGATATTTTTCAGGTAGAATGTCATATGTAGTTGGGTGCTACTATTGGTACCACCTGACCCGTCAGAAAGTACAAAAGATTCTTTTTTTACCTCTTTTTTGCAGTATAACGCAGTTTTATTTTAGGTTCTGTTCCGTATTTTTTGACAGTTTCATGCTTTTGACTTATTAAACTTTATAATTTTCAGTCCGTATTTTCCGTGTCACAGTTTTATAACATATATAAAATTATAAAAATAAAAAAAATAAAAAAAATGAAAAAAACCGAAAAATACATGGAGGTACGGATGACTTTTTAGGGAGGTACAAATAAGATAAGCCTATGTAGTTTTGCACCTATGTTTTAAAAACATAGATACTCCGTACTTTTTTATGATACTATATAGTTACTAGTATTTTATTTTATTGGAGTTTAGAATAATAGAGTATTGTTAGTTACAACTTTTTTCAGATATTTATTTATACATTTTGGATCTTAGTTCATATTTATTGTTCATGGTTTTTTCTTCTTGTACAAGGTTTTTGAACCCGATAAACCCAACGTTTTGAGTATGGTTTTGGATCGAACCAATATTTTCAAATCCTTGGTTTTGATCGTGTGACATCTGATTTTGTACCGCATGTGCCCATAACTCAGATAATAAGTCTTTGCAAAATATAAAAACAAGTACACATAAAACGACTAGTTAAACTAATAAGCAAACCCAGTGTAATGTCGAGCCAAGTAGCTAGAATCATACAACCATTGTACTTGGTACGTGAGGCTGCTTTTAAACATGGTAAAAATATTAATGAATATTGTTTAGCAAGAGTATCGGAATGTTATTTACTTAAGAATAACCCGTGACATGACAAAAGAAGTGATAATCATTCAGGGCTCTATGGACAAAAAATGTTCACATGAGTCTTAATCCAAAGAGGAATCCGTGAACGTAAATGAAAAAAATCATTGTTGCCTTTCTACCATTTCCAAACACATTTTGCAGACAATTTTGGCTAAAATACAACCCTTTATTTACCGTCATGTTTTGTATGTGTGGTAAAATTACATTGCCTTTTTATCAGCTGTTTTTTTATCGTTCGAAGCAAAAAATATCAGGTACAAGGCGGACCTACTGGAGTTTCCGGTGGTTTACGGGAACCTAATGGATATTTGCCGTTGTAGGATTTAAACAGCCTACAACCTCGATACTAGAACGGATTACTTCGATGTCGAATAAAGAACACACACTAGCAACTTATATAGATCGACAGAAAAGAAAAAGAGCACAAGATAATAAACCCTAATCGAATGATTAGTATTGAAAGAATGATGTGTCAAGATCCCTCCCCCATCACCTCCTTTTATAGAGATGAGAGGGGAGAACAAACCCTAAAACACATGAGTTGGGCTTGAGACACAAGTTAACCCACGACCATTTATTTTGACTAATAACGAACTTAACACTTGACTACTATAGACTTATGCTAAAATAAAGACTAAACTCAACAATTTTCACCTTAGGCTTTATATTAGCCTACACCAACATTCAACAACTCTAAGCAATCTTGTAACTTGAGTCCAGGTACCACCTTCATCAAGGCATCCACATTATTGTGTTTAGTACCCACCTTCAGAACTTTAACCGTCTTGGCTTTCAAGACCTCTCTGATAAAGTGATAACGCACATTAATGTGCGTAGTCCTTTCATGAAAAACATGATTCCGTGATAAGTGAATCGCGCTCTGATTATCACAATTAACTGCCACAGTGTTAAGCTCTACGCTCAACTCTTTCAAGAGTCTCCTTAGCCAAATAGCTTCCTTCACAGCCTTCGTAAGGGCCATATACTCGCCTCTGTAGTTGAAAGAGCCACCACGTGTTGTAGCGTTGTCTTCTAGCTTACAACACATCCTTGTACTAAAAATGTGTAACCAGTGATAGACCTACCTTTATCCGGATTCTTAGCGTAGTCTAAATCAACAAAACCTGTTACGTCCACATGGTTGCCACGATCTGTCTCATACATCAAACCCACATTTGCAGTACCCCACAAATATTTCAAAATCCACTTCACTGCTTCCTAATGATTTTTATCCGGATTCGCCAAATATCTGCTAACTACACTTACCGCATACGCTATGTCTGGCCTCGTGCACACCATCAAGTATATTAAGCTCCCAACTGTAACATTTCTTGTTTTCAGGTCATTTTACGACGTCATTTATTTCACAATTTATTATTTATTTTTCGGTCTCGTACGCGGTTACTTTTAATTCTTATTATATAGTTAAATCGCGTAAACTAAAAACTATCATTTAACGTAAGCGGGCACCAAACAAATTAAAATTTTTGTCAAGCAAGCATTATTTTATTTTTACGAAAGTAATTATTATCTTTTATATTTTATTTTTATTGGTTACATAAAACATTTACGTTTCGCAATTTAAATTGCATTTAGGCATACCCGGAAGCACCAATACCTAGCTATACATATTATACATCAAGTATTATTTTCATAAAAAGTTAAGACACAAAAAAATTGCTTCCTTTTTCTTCCCTATATCACGCCAACATCAAGACCAATAGCACACAAATTTTTATCTAAACTACAAGTACTAACCTAGTAAAAAAAACATTTGACAAACATGTTTCCATGTTTTCCTTCCCTTTTTGCAAACGTCCCCACCCCTCCTCTGGCACTAATACTTGGACTTTGAAACTTTCTAATAGTAAATTTGACCACCCTTTATGCATAAATAAGAAAGGATATACTAGTTCATTCACACATTCATAATTACTAGCAAAATAGACACCATTTCCTTGTTTATCCTTCCATACCCACGTCCCACCTTTTACCACAAGAACAATTCATATTTTTCTTTCTAGCAAGCATTCAAGTAGTCTAGGTTGATATTTAAGCTATTCTAAGAAGGTTGGAAGGCTTGGCTAAACATTTTGCAAGGTTTAAGCAAGTTAAGGTTTTCTTGAAAAACTAAGGTTTTCATCCTTGGTTTTCAAGCTAAGGTTTAAATCACAAGGGTGTGATTTGTTGGTCATTCTTTACTCATTTACCTAAGGTTATCTAAAACCCTAATCATTTTTTTACTACTTATGATTTCATGTGTATAATGTTTATATAGTTAAATCACCATTTATGATACTTTTAAAATAGATTTTCTTGTGATCATGGTTTTATGAACTTTTTCATATGTTATATAGTTGTTAATATCATGTTATGATGGAAATATAAGTATTGTACCATGTGGTTTAAGTGTAAAAGGTATATGTATAAACTAGTAATTAAAAGTTTACTTAATAAAGTTTATGATTTAAAAGTGTTGTTAAGGACTTAATACCATGGACACTTGGACAAAATATGGACTAATGGACCTTATAATATATAAGTCATATGACATAAAGACTTATGGAGGACTTGTGGTAATTTACTAAGTTGAAAACTAAATAAAAAACAAGTTTATATATATAAATACCTAATTATTAATAAGGGGCTGTTTTGGTTCGAATTCCAAGACAAGGATTTTATGATTTTATAAAATACTACATGTCACAAGGATTGTAGTCATGTAGAGAACTTGAAAAACCGATTTATAATGAAGAAGATACGACGATTACAAGTTTACGTTAATTAATACTTTTATAAAAATAATTTTATAAAAAGTTACTGTTCATCATGACCATTTATTTTTGGAAAACATCATAAATAAGTAGAACTTTTAATTACGAGAACGTGCTCGAAAGAACCACTAAAATCGGAGTTAAAACGAGTAAGATACGACGTTTCAAAGATTCGACATAATATATATAAAAGCTGTGAAACCGTGCACGTTTCAGCAGCTGCTGAAGCTCACTTTCGAGGGCCTTCGGGACTGATTGAGCCGAAGTGTAAAACTACAAAGTTGTTCGGAACGACATTTTACATAAACCTGCCAATTTTCATAATTTTCGGATGTATAGTTTGTAAACTAGACACTTTTCCTGACATGAATAGTGTTGGTTCGTTTTTAAAATAAATTTTTGCGAAACATTTTAGAATCATTTATATAATATTTATACATGTCTTAAACTTTATAAATATTATTTTACAAAGACAATTGAATTATTTATTCGATTATACGAGTACGAACACGTGGTATTTGTTTAGCAAATGCGATTTAAATATGATTTCATAAACACAATTAGATGGTGATGTAGCTATATAGAATTATATATAGCATTAGATATTCAAAGTACTTAGTACTCATACGACCCATATGTACTTAGGTTACTTTCGGATATTTCCGTGACACGTATTCTGTCATTCACTCGACTTATTCGTCACTTCACTTTTGAGGTGAGTTCATAGCCCCACCTTTTCTCTTTTAATAGTTTTCATAAACTGTTTTCGGGGTGAGAATACGTGCTCGTTTTACTACACAAACCTATTGATTTCTATACGTAAGCGTTACATGACTATTTTACTAAAGCTTGATTTGTTTACTACATGATTGGAGATCGTTGAATACCTATATTTGAAACTGTGAATTTTGGACATGATTGTTTTACTATGGACAAAAGTGTTTTCAACTGTATGCTATCCAGATTATTGCCTGAATGCTATTGCCTAAGAGCCACGAACTCGGGTGCAAATCCCTTATAATTACGAATACTGGTGCAATTCCCTTATAATTACGAATACTGGTGCAAATCCCTTATAATTACAAACTCGGGTGCAATTCTCTTATAATTACGAATGTCATGAGTTTAGTGCAATAATACTTGTTTTATATTTAGACTTGGTAAATCTGATTCTCCCGTCTACAATACCTGTTTTGGACTACGGAATACCTACTTAGTCTGTTGTTACTTAAATCTTATGGTCCTCTAAACTGTTTGATTTCATTAACATTTCTTGATTTATTGAATCACTATTCGGATTTCATAAATAATACTTTGAATTGTTGTAACGCTACTTTTTCTACTGAAACATTACTTAAATTATTTCAACACTGCTTTTACTTAAACCTATGAATTCACCAACATTATTGTTGACGTTTTAGCATGTATTTTCTCAGGTTATTATTTTTGCTAGTGGAGCAAAGGGGAGCATTTGAGTCGCGCGGATGTATATTTTGAAGGCTTAATAACTTGAGTACCATTCAATAAACGTTTTAAAAATGTTTTCTACTGCATTATAAATGGGACCCTTTGTAAACTCTGATTTTATTATATCGAATGTGAAATTTATTTTAAACGTCTCTTTTGAGGTCGTTTTCTGTGACTTGTGCGTATGGACTATGAAGTAGCACCCCATAGTGGTATTCCGCTGCGTTGTGTGATTTTGGGGGTGTTACAGATTGGTATCAGAGCTCAGGTCATAGAGAACTAGGTCGTTTTCAAAACCTAGACTATGACCATGTTTTTCAAAATTTAGAATCTCTCCTTGTTTTATCCGATATCCGCGCGCGCATGCTCTCTGATCCCATATAAGCTCTCTTTTGCCTCTTTACTACTGTTAAATGGATAATGAGTATTTAATACTTGGCTATGATTTCGCTCTCTTACGTCTATTTGATGACGTCTTACTATTTACCTTATATCGGTC